>WYDI02004707.1:0-69403 GCA_009867235.2 Psittacus erithacus
GAATGCCTCTTTGGCTAGTTTGGGTCAGGTGTCCTGTCTCTGCTTCCTCCTGGCTTCCCCTCCTCCCTGGCAGAGCAGGAGGCTCAGAAAGTCCTTGGTCAGACTAAGCATTCTAAGCAGTGGCTAGAAACATCGGTGTTACCAGCGCTATTCCCAGACCGATAGTCTAAACCACAGCACTGCACTAGCTACCAAGGAGAAAAAATGACTGCTACTGCTGAACCCAGGACAACCTATTAATTAGAAATTCTTTTAGCTTTTGCTGAAGACAAAAATAAGCAAAATTCTTTTCTTCCTTCTATTGTAATATTTGCCTGATTCATAAAAATTTAAATACTTCTGAAGAATGTCCTATATCTACTTTTTGAGTCCAGATCTACTTTCACTTTCAGAAGTGTGAATTAAACATAAATGGAGCTGGAGTATTTTAGACTTTGCTCTGTAAACCTGAACTTAATAAAAATCCTTGTACTTTTATTTATTTAGATGATGAGACTGCTCTCATAAGTAATGACGGTCTGCCTCCTTAGTGTGTTTTTTGCCAATATTATCTCTATTATTATATTACAGATCACCCACTTCAGCAATATGAGTATTAAATTTACTTATTAAGTTCTGTAAAGGACAAAGTGATAGGTTCTTGGTTTTGTTTCTTAAGGTCTAAGCATTTTTATTTAGTTGCCTTTTGTTTGGTTTTTTGTTTTTTTTTTTTTGTAAAAATTTTCATCTTAATTGCAAGATATTATGGTCATAATCTGATATGGTGAATAAATACAATTTCAGGCTATATCTTGAATAGAAACACTTTTTGGTCATCCAGTGACTGCATCCATTTGTGACTGATGATTTTGTGTTTGGGATTAAGCAATGGTTGCTCTGTTTGCATATCCACACACTTGTGCTGAGCTAACCAAAGCACAATATTTGGAGCTAGTGCTGGCTTTCCTATGGCTGCATTAAACAGGCGAGTACCTAACTTGCCATAAACCCTGGTGACACAAACTTAATTCATCAGCATTTTCTGACAAAGCTTGGCTCATTAGAGGGTTTTTATGGCAGTTAACACTTTCTGTTATATTTTGGTCTGGTATAAAGATGGTCAAAGCCTGGATTTTCTGTACTGTGGAATCATTGCTTTAGATCAATGCTCCACTCTGAGTTTATGCTGGTCTTCTTTCTTTTCATGCCTCTGAGTCATGCCAGTTTATTTATGACTGCATGTTGGATCAGATTCAGGAGCTGATCCAGTGAAACTAATTTAGAAAAACAAAACAAAATTAGTTTTAACTTGCATCAGTTCTCAAATCAGAGTTGGTTTTTTGTCTTCTTCTGTTTGTGCATTTGTGTTGTGGTAAAATAAGGTCACTGATACAAGAAACAAGCAATCAAAACTACTGAAGGAGGAAGGAGTACTTGTTTCTGGCTCAGTGCCAGCTCTTTGCAAATGTAAACTGTTCACATGATTGGGATCTTAAAGTTACACTGGATCCCAAACAATGCGAATGGATATCGACAAAAAATGTTAGTGAAATTCTTTTAACAGCGAAATGGTTCAGGTAAAAAAATTGCAATCTTGTTTTTTTTATGCAATTCATCTTAAGATCAATGTCCTCTTAACGCATTTCCTCTCTCTTTCCCCTCCATCTTGATATTATACAGTATTTTCTAATTCATTAAAGCATTATTTTTTTTCAAGATTGTTACCAACCTTGGGCCTCTGGAGTGGATTCTTAATACTCCCAGTCATCACAGAGTTCATCATGGTAAGTTAAAAGTGTAAACTGTTATTCCTTAGTGGGGTTTTTTTTAGTGGTCACAATTTCTTTAATAATAATTAGGGATTGGAATTGTATTGTAAAAGTAGCTTTACAGAAGGATCTAAATTTTGATCATTGCTTCAGAAATAGTCCTTGTTTGAGTTAGAAAGTGTACAGTATTTTAAAAACTTTTTTATAACTGATATTTAATTTTGAAGTTTTTACATTTAGGATTAATTACTGAGCAGAAATTAAGCCAGGATAACAGAATTAATTTTAAGACTTTCAGCAAAACAGTTCAATGTTTCTAAATACAAAGAGTGATAGAAAAATATCTCATCCTGCTAAGACATCATCAACTTGTCAATCACTAACATGCTTTTTCATTCAACTTCAAACAATGAATGTGTGAAAAGGCACGGTTACCTTTTAGAAGAAGAACTGTTGAATGTTTTAGTGGAATTTGTTTTCAGTTTTCTGAATTATTGAAAAATCTCACTTCATACAAGTGCATAGTGATTGATTTTTCATCAATATTCAGAGACATTCCAGACCATACTGCATATTTCAATTTGATTAATAACTCCATTGCATACTGAAAAATGTAATGATCATTTAGGAGGAATAGAAGTGGATTTCATAGATACCCTTGGGTCATTCAGTGTGCAGAGATAACAAGTAAAAAAGTAATAGAGGAATGGAAGAACAAAATAATTTGAAACAGACTCAAATGCAATTATTGGTACAGAGGATGTTATTAATACTTATTATATCCTCCAAGTCTAAAGTGTTTATGGCACTGTGTAGACCTTTAAAAAGACTGCAATGTTGTAAGTGTCTAATCCTTTAAATTTGCACAAGTACTGGTAATCCTAGAGGGACACACTTTGCTCTTATTTTCTGTGCTGTAAATCCAAACGAATCCCCTGACCCTGATCAGAGTTAAGCAGGATCACCCTGGAGCTGATCAAGTGCTGTGCAGTTTCTCCAGACAGTCTCCACAAACTTGGGGATATGTGATCAATGTTTCTTTGATCATACTTTTGATGGAAGACTTATACTATATACAAATCCATTTCCCCAGAAAACAGAGAGGAGGATCAGTTTCCCTCACACTGAAGTTAATTAATAACAACGAAGGCAGGATCAGAGAGTGACGTGGTTTAGTGGTGTGGTCTTGGCAGTGGGGGGATAAAGGTTGGACTTGATGGTTTTAAAGGTGTTTTCAAGCCTAGTTGATTCTATGGTTCTATATGGAATAGAAGATAGAGACAGTTGAAAGCCATTAATGAGATGATTGTGCATAAATGTATTTGGCATGTATCTTCTTAGGTAAAAAATGATAAAATGATTTTTTCTGTCTGCTATTTAATTTGTCTTTATAAATATATTTTGAATTGAGTTTACTCTTCAAATTGATCCTTCCATTTCACAGGAATTTTGGGTGTGACACATTTGTTTACTGTGTTTGAATCTAGGTAGAAAGAGAACAATTAAGAAAGAAACAATTGCAATGTATTAGAAGTGGTGGGTTAGCTACCTTTTAATTTTTTTGTTTATAAATTGATGCTAATGATGAAGATTTCCCTTCATAATTCAATAGCATGTATTCTTATATATGAAATTACTGGTCTCACAAATGATTTTATAATAGGTAGAAATCCTTACTGCATTGACAAAAATTATGGTGGCACACTTATTATCTGGGACAGGATATTTGGTAAGTAAAAAAAAAAGTGTTCCCTCTCATGTTTAGTTAGTGTAGCAAAAATATGTATACTTTTGAATTTGATTGTTGGTTGTTCTTTTTTCTTATTTCATCAGGAACATTTGAGGCAGAAGATGTGAAAGTCGTATATGGTTTAACACATCCAGTGAATTCATTTGATCCCATCATGCTGCAGGTTCTATAATTTGTATCACTGACTCTGGTATCTTTAACAGACACTCACATTTGAACGAAACTTCTCTCTTAGGCACAGTTGAGGCCGTCCTTGCATTGATGCACAGTTAAATAATCTACAGTTTCTTCAGTATTTAATTACAAAACAAATATTTCTAGTGATTCATTGAGCATTTGCAGAGTGTGTAGTCAACATGAAAAAACAATGCAGTAAAATTAATAACTAATAACAATAGTACTATAACAGGCCTTGGAGTGAATGATTTCCATTTTGCCATATGCAGAGCAATATGCAGCAAAGCAAAGACAAAAATATAGGTTTAATCTGTTGTTTGTCTTCTCTAAATATTGCTATTTCATAAATTACTGCATGTTGCAATACCTTTACTATTTTTATCTCTTCTGCTTATTTGCTGTTCAGAGTACTCCAGAATGTTTTTGCTGACAGCATAATACAGCAACCATCATGATATCAGCAAAACCTCCAGAGTAGGTTGAATATAGTTTTTTAATTAAAAAAAAAAAAACAACCCCCCAAAAAAACCTTAGTGTGGTGCTTCTCAGATTTATTGGTCCAGGCTTCACTTAAGCTGGATAAAAATTTTCTGTAAAAACCTCAGGGACTGAGTAGTATTGAGGTCCCACTTGCTTTTCATTACTGTTCACCCCAGAAGGTATCTCAAAGAATGAGAAATTTTACCTGCAGGGGTGTCTGAGCTGAAAGCTGGAAGGATGGCCAGAGTCTGTGCAGTTATATCCATTACAGTCAGATATTAAATGATTTTGTTATTGAGAGTATGTCATGTCAAGGTCCCCATAACCAAATTCTAGTTAAAACTACCATAAATGCAGCTATACAATATAATGTTAAATACTCTGGGTTAATTACAGGAGAAACAGATTTTCCTTTGAGCTGGAGTCATTGTAATCCTCACTGTAAACCAAGGACTTGACATGGTTCCTACCTGTTTTTGTCAGGGTTTCTGAACTTCTGACTGTCTTCATCTGCTCCTAATTTATTCTCTCTACGGACTCAAAAATTGATTTTTAACTTTCAAGTAAATAATAAAACATAATGTTTTATTAAATTTTATTTTACCAACAATGAAAAATTACTTGCTCCTTTTTTTTCAGTTACGTCCCTTGGCTCATATTTGGAACACGTTTTGGGCCACACCTGGATTCTGCAATAAGCTTTCTGTCATATTCAAAGGGCCAGGCTGGGGACCAGGCAAACCTAGACTTGGCCTTCCTGAGGAAATCCCAGTGGTAAATAGAACATGCGCAGGCTTTCTGTTTTGTGTAACCTCTTAATGCTACTGGATCAATATTAAAAACTCTACACATGCTATTTTAAATTAGCAAATTAGCAGTCATAAAGCATAGGAGGAGATGAAATGGGAACAGAAACTGAAGGAAACAAATGGTTTAGATGTGTGTTTTTATTTGAAGGGGAAAAAATTATTTTTTTATTTATCTTTTCATTATTCATTTCCTGAAGAATAACTGTTCTGTAGTGTACGGTACTTTTTGTTCTGTTAGCATACACACATAGAGCATTGAACTCTGTCTTACACTAGGTAGTACATAAATCTGATAGTGGATTACCTTTGTGCAATTATCTATGTCCCTTAATCTTTTTTGTGTTTGTAAGTATAAAAAATACAAAAAAGTAACAGGCTGAAGCAGGTCATTGTCAAAAGCTATTATCTGTTTTGCTTCATACAGGTCACTGGAAAAGAAGTTCCCTTCAATCCAAGTGTACCAGTTTATCTTGATTGCTATGCAGTTGTACATTTTGCTGTAATAATGGACTTGTATACTGAACTTCTTGCTGCTGTGACTGTAAGTAATCTCTATCTTTATGAGACAGCATCTCATGCTAACGGTTACATTACACACAATGTGTTCAAGTAATGAAGCATTGAGTAGAGGCTTTACAGCCTGACTCATATCTTATTTAAACTATTATAATAACAACTAGATTCTGTAAAAAGAATCAACGTAAATGGATAAATACACCATAATGAATATATAATGTTTTATATTATTTATTAAACATTATTTAGTAATCATTTCAATTAATTACAGATGAATATGCTGAAGTTAAGCAATTAAACAAAAAAATAATGTATGTTCCATAGAAGACATATATGTGAGCTTCAGTTTTTAGGAACTTATGAGAGGAAAAATGTACCTTGGATGTGAAACTATGTAGAATTTAAGATGTCAAGGTTATTCATATTGTTAACTGCCCAGGCTTCAGATGGAAGATTGCAAAGGTTTTGTCATGGTTGAAGATGGAGAGCTTAGTTCAAAATTGGAGAAGCACAGACTCAGGGCAAATCCTTTTTCCAGTTTTGAACATAGGACATCATTGATACAAATAGAGCAGGGAGAGGTACGTATTTACCACCTTGCATTTGGGCTGATAAGATCTCCCTTGTAATATGATAAGGCTCCTCCATTGATACCTGGCAGTCTGTGAAAGTGACCTATGAGGCCACTTCTGCCTTCAAGGAGCAGGACATTAACTGCTTCCATGGCTTCATGCATTCCAACTGTCTTTTCATTCTTCCACTCTTGACAACTCTTTCTTCTTTAATAAAGCTAAGATCTTCTAGTTATGAAACATAATTCTAATACATTTAATATTCCCACAAATCAGTCAAAGACCTACCAAAACAACACAAAATTCTATCATATGGATAAAATGCCTTTGGCCTCCTTCTTAAGCCCTTTCTAAAACCGCTTTGGTTAAAACCTTGTATTTGTGTCAGCCATGTTGCCACAGGCCTTCTATCAGGGTGCCAGGGACTCCCTGGGTTCTTCAGTCTCTGCTTGCCTTCAAAGCTGCTTTGTTCCAGCACACTCACCTGATGATATCCGACCCTGCTAATGGTGGTTATTGCCCACTGCCCACCTCGATGGACAGTGCAGGACAGCACCCTTCCTGCTGGGGCCATGGCCATGTCACCTAGCTGCCACTAGCCCCATGCCCCTTCCCCAAGGAGCAGCTCCTTACACTGCACCCCGGTGGCCTTGCCCATGACCAGCATGGCTGGATCCAGTCAAAAGGCAGTTCTAGGAATAAGTCTTTCTCACATAACTGGCCATAGTCATCCATGAAGTATTCCAGAAGATTGCAAAGCCATTTCAGTGCTGTCAGAAATCTTGTCTGAACATTGACGTTTTGGTCTTCCATCTGAGGTATTCCTCTTGTATTCCAGAGTGAGAAGGACAGGAGAGGGTCTCTGCCTGCAATAATTTCTTGGGGTAGGAGGCAGCAGGCTTATAGCAGCTCTGGCACCTCTACATATACTAGCTGCTATAGCCCTTTTTCTCCCCCACTCCATTTTTGGTTAGATGTAGTGTGAGTAGCACATCAGACCAGTAGAATGATGCAATTTTCAAGAAAAGTTTAAAGAGTAAGTATTTTACATAGCATTCCCGATATAATATAAAAGCTACCTTAGACATACTCTTCTGATTCTACACATTGTGTTGACCTCTATAAAGGGTCATGGTGCAACTGCAGAGAATTCGGAGATTACTAAACTGTCTAGGCTTAGTCTATTCTGTATTTTTGAAGACAAGAAATTAAGCCAAAGGTAAGGATAAATATCTCCAACGTATACAAGATATACAGTATACATGATTGCCAATGTTCTTATATTGAGAAATGCTTCTGCAAGATTTTCCAGATATTATTCTAGATTCCTACATACTAGAAGCAAATCATTTTTGCATAGAGATCAAACTGTGGGGCTTTTGTTCAGTTGTTTTTGTTTGGTTTTGTCTTTTTTTACTTGGTTGCTGTTGCTTTTAGCCACAGGAAGTAAGGAGTCTGCTCATGATTTTTTTTTATTTTTTTTTTCTTTCCTATTTTATTATTTTCTCTTTTTGTCTTTTTCTGGTTCTGGAAGGAAAAATGGATGGTCCAGATTATTTTCTCTGCTGATAACTGCAGTTGTTTAAGAATAAGCAATAAGGGAAGTTGAAAAATGCACCCAAGCCCCAGATGATTACTAAATTCTTGAAGTCCTGGAGGAAATATCCTGAAGATCCACCATTTATGAACTTATTATAGAAACCAACTAGAAAATTCTCTGCACAAAACTGCCGTGTAATAAGGTAGTAAGGAGAAGAAAAGAAGGAGGAGAGCACAGGCACCTAGAAGCACCTCGTCTCAGAACATAAACCTTCAGTGTGGATGTAGAAAGTGCTGGTCCAAAGGCAGAGTTCCAGCATCACTCTGCAGTATAGTAGGGAAGCTGTCATGAGAAGGAAGCCTGTGTATGAATCACTCTACTTGGCAAAAATCTTTCTTCAATATCAGTTTTCCACTACACTGAATTATGAAATGTCTATGGATACAACTGGAGCTTTCTGTCTGGCTATGAGTTATGTCATAACTGTGGCATAGCTCCATAAATGGAGACAGCTAACTGTTTTCCTCATTTCTAGGTATAAGTTCCATTTCATAATAGCCATAAGACACAGCACACAGCTATTACATTTCTCAAGTGATTACAGTTGCTCAGTGTTTGGTCTCACGCCCTGTAGAAGTGTTAAATTTCTCTATCCATAAAGAGCAACCATATACCTTCTGCCTGAATGACCTACATTTAACTTATAAAAAGAGCAAAACAACAAAGAACAAACATATATTTTCCACAGGAGAGAGCATGCAGTGTTTATTTTCTATGTAGTGCTCTGCACTGCATCCAGAGAATAAAAATTACTTCTGAGCTCTGCATATCTATATCTGATCCAAAGCTCATTGAAGAAATGGGATTTGGATCAGTCCCAGAGAGAGTGCTAGGAGTGTAAGACTGCAGAACATTCAAAGTGAAAGTCTCATAGTTCCAGAACTGCATGTATTACATAAATCAAAGTGAAACGTACCTTAAACACATTTTGCAGTCTTTTTTAGCTTTTGATAGATACTGTAACATTTATTGTACTTATAATGCTATGAATATGTGAGCAGTTAAAGGAAAAGTAGTAAGGGATAGGATAGATCTCAGAATCTGAGAACATAAATAATATGTCCATTCAGCAGGACATAACCAAGTACTATATATGGAGTATTGCTAAGTTTTTTTAATAATTCTAAGTTAAATTCATAGAAAGACACCTAACATTACAATTTTCATAGAGTTGTATTAGCATAATTCATTTGAATGTTGAAAGTGGCTAATGTATGACAGCAGGGCATCTGTTAACTCATGAAACGTGTTGACATTGTTCCTAGCAGGTCTTTTGAAACACTGAATTCATCAGGATGAGAAAAAGCATCCATGTTATTCTTCAAAAGGAATAAATCAATCTGAGTTCTTTGAAATATAAAAGTCAAATTGGAATATTTAATGTTCATCTAAATACACGTTTGAAATAACATATTTCCTTCATTTATATGAATTTATTTCTAAAAAAACATAAAATAACAATGCTATGGCATTCTGCTGATTACAAAGGCATGTAAACTACTTCTCAAACTCTAGAAACACCCCCTCCCACTTTTTATAAAGGCTCCAAGATATTTTTAAAGCTTTCAATGAAATCAAAATCCAACAGAAATATTTTTTTCTGCTTGATTGCAGCCAATAACCACATTGCAAAGTTGTGGCTGACTTGTAATTGGGGAACCTGCTGTGGTCACACAGGCTTCTCTGTTTATACAAATACTCCAGTATATAAATACTAATTTATTTTATATATGCATCCATGCATATTATTTTTTAAGTGGAATGAGGATGCTAGCACTAACAAATGTGTAAAAGACATTCTTTTCACACTGCAAATTGCAGTGTGTATATTTAATATATGATGTTTACTTTAGTGATATAACCCACTGGCTATTTTGTTGATTTTGGTAGAGTAATGCCTAGAAAATGGATGCCTCGGCTGCCAGTATCCACTTCATAAGGTGATACATGTTTGAAAGTAAATAAAAGAATCAAGCAGTGTGTAACTATGCCACTGGAGCTGTAAAGAGAAAGTTATGGAAGCAAACGAATAATGCTAAAAATTATGCTACGTGTCTGGTTTTCTAAAAGCTGTTATACCCAAATGGCATCATGACGTATTTCACCACAAAATTCTTGGTAGTCCTTGACTGGGAGCACAAATGAAGGAACACATTTTTTTGCTGTATGTGAAAGTGGTGCATGTATTTACAGTGAAGGGTAACTTATGCCTTCATGGTTCCCAGTAAGGCTTTATGTCTCACCTTTCATCACTTCAGAAGGCTGAAGACTTGGGAAGTGGAAGGCTGCAACACTGTACTCAGCCGTTACAGTGCCATGTATCTGTGTGAATGTGATGATAGTGCCAGTTAACTCTGCAATTAACTGTGACCTGTGGGTTGTTCTTTAGGGTCCTCCAGTCTTTCACATTCTGAGCCACAGGTGGCATTGGACCAAAAGAAGTTTTACAGACAGCTAGTGTTGAAAGTGTTATGGTTCAAGTAGGAGAGCATCTGAAAAGAAATGCAAATTGACCTGAAAAACGGAATCTGTAAAATATGATTGCGCATGGCTCAGGTAGTTATTATGTCAAAAAAGTGCTATTATATAGCACTTTAACCATTTAAAGATAAAGACTTTCTTGTATTTGAGTTTAATTTTCCTAAATTACAAAGTTACTTTAGTTCTTCTGATTTACTAACATAAATTAAAATGTATTTCTATTTTCTATTTTTTTTTTCCTGGAAATCCATGTTTTAAACTGAACTGCAATTTATTAATTTCCTTTCAAGTTCTTAATCTAAGTTTTTTTATTCTGTGGTTAGATAAATGTGGAGATTCAAATAAGTCCAGACTCCAATTTTGCACATTTTAGAGAAAATGCTGAAGATAATTTTGCAGGATCACACTCCAGATTCTTGCATTCAGTCTTTCCTTTCTTTGTGGAGAAAAAGCTGCAATCTGAATTACAATATTAGTGTCTCTAATATCAAACTTATTGTATTTCAAGGCCAAACAGTAACAATAGAATAGAACAATATTACTAAAAATTACTATTGTTCTCTGAAAATATGTTAACTTTACAATAACTTTTTCCTACTCTTCTAGAAATAACAAGTAAAATATATCTTTAATCAAAGAAAGAAAAAATGAATTAGAGAAATTATGAGAGAAATCACTAAAATATGACCCCAAAGTGCCTACTTTGGCGGTGTTTCCATCATCCACTCAAATCCAACTCTTGGTGCAGGGACCAAATTTAGCCTCTAGATTTGCATTGCAGTCTAGCAAGTGGCAAGAAATATAATCATTCAGAAGGTGCTCTCTCTCCACTAATTGCAGAGAAAGCCTAGGTTAATAACAGATTTTTAGGCCCTTCAGTAAACGTACTTAATGTAATGTAGAAAGAATCAGCATCTCAGTTTTCTGAAAGTGGAACACAAGAAAACCCAGCTACCTAGGACTTGATAACTGGTTGTCTAATGCTAGCCAGTTTGGAAACACTGGGAGGGTAGAAGAGTGTGAAATAATACAGCTCTTTTGAATTGAAAATTGGAGAGACCCTTATGCATTCATAGCAGGTACTGCTGGATTCTTCCTGAAGACAAATACTAACATTTGTTGTCTCAAAACCATTGCAGGTTCATTCTTTTTCCATAAAGTGTAATTTTAGCCATATGTTGTATTGCGATTCGCTTGAAATCTGGATTTGATGCTCAGCTGTCTTTCCTTCCTAAATGGAATACAAGACCTTGCGTTCCTTTTCTCGGAATAGTGCCCTACCATTGTGGAAACATTTTTAAGGCAGCCTGTAGAAGCTAGTGCTTTGCACTGGGAACAAATCAAAATCAGGCCTATCTGGCCAGAAAAACTATGTTTAAAAAAAGATATAATTCTCCAACTTAAAAATGAAGATAGTCTCTAAGAAGAAAAGTCTTGAATTCCAGCCCTAGTTCCCTGGCAGACTTCTTTATTTGACAAGTAACAATCATTGAAAAACATATCAAAACCTTTTTTAAGAAATTCATGGATGGGTTCCCTTACGCCTGTGACAAATCATGCCCTTCTTCATGCACTTCTTGAATTTTTGTCTGACCCAGTTTCTACAGGAAGCTGAAGTGGTAGTTGAATTTACTGTGATTAGATGAGCAGTTTAAGAACTACTAATTTTATTAAACTTAAATAGAATCTGTGCCTGATTTTTATTAAAAAAAACTCCAAAAACTTTGTCATTTCAGAACAAATTGCTTCATGTTAATAATGCAGAGCCTTCTAAACTTAGAACGTCTGTGGGATTTTCAGATTCTAGAAACTGAAGTTTTCAAAAAGAAGCACCCTCAATTTAATCTTTTGTTGACAAATTTTAAAAATTCTGTCTGGAATTCCGCAAACTTATTCCAAGTGATACAAACCTTGATAAAGGGTTATAATCCCACTTGACTTCAGTGAGAATTTTAGCACATAAGTGCTATACAGAGTTCCCCCCCAGGTTCAGTATCTAGCTGAATATCCTCTCTCCAGTGATGCACCAATAGCATATGCCCAGGGTAAGATCATAAGAAAAGCATAAAAATATCTTTTCTCAAGGTCTACATGTAGGTAGATGCTGGTAATCATCCATCTGAGATTTTGCAAGTTTATCATGAGGAGGAATGAAACAGATTGGAAACAGCAGTGCAATAATGAACTTGATATATCCTCGTATAAACCTGTGCAACAGGGTGCCTTGACAGGTGTCGTTTGTGAGAAGTGTGTTCTGGCTTGTAAACTGGTGGGCTGCTGTTTAGCTTACATATTGCTAGGATTGTGGAGTTTTGTTTTTCAATAACTGCTTCTTAAGGATATCGAAGTAGCCGCTTGTGATTCTTCAGTGAAACAGCAGAAACCTGCCCCAACTGAGTGTGTGGTTTGATGTGTTTTACAAACATGGGCACTGTAAGTTCACACAGCTGTAAAATTTGAGAATATCCTCTTGTGGCTTCCCACGCTCCCAGATACTTTAGATCTCTTTGAGGGGTAGGGGCCACCACCAAAGGAAGGTGGGCATTTAACTGAGTCGGATTTATTGAAATCATGGCAGACATGCCTAGATTTTTATTTTTCCAGTGCCTGTAATCTTGAAGCACAAGATGCTGTTCATAAACCTTATTGCTATTGAAGCCCAAAAGGATTCCAGTAACTCAGCCAGATCCAGTACTTTTGTTTTGGGCTTTTTTGTTGTTTTTTAAATGAAGAAACAAAGTCTTTTCAAAACTAATATTTGAAAGGAAGTGAGGGAGGGAACAAGAAAACTGGTTAAATATTTGGTTTTCAAGGGCAGCTGTGTAGAATACATAAACATTTAATAAATGAAAAGATCAAACTTCACAATTAAAATAATATCTGTTTTCCTGAGTTTTGTTTATGTCATTTAGATTTAAGTCCTCATCCAAGTACTAATACACTTCTTAATGTTTAAAAGTGTTTTAAGCCTGATTGAAGTTAATGATATGAGTTGAAGCATTTTGCTGAATTGGAACCAATTGTCAAGTTGTCATGAAGGGACAACATTAATTTTGTTTCTTCTAAAGTATGGTCATATTGTCATGTCATATGAATTCCTACTCTCACCAGTGTTTTGTTTTGGTATCCACTGGGATTTATAGATGACTATTTTAAAGATCTGGTAACATAAAATGAAGAAAACGATGAGGGCTGCTGGGATTTTTATCTAGAAATAAGTTTGTTCCCTCTTGAGTAAAGGCATAAGAGAATCAAGTTACTTGGGAAAACACATAGTGCAGAAGGGAGTATCTTAATCATTATTTTAGAAATACAGCATTCAGGAAGCAGCTCTATATAGCACTCCAGGTAAGTGTGCTATGCAGAGTAGATATTTTGGTTGTAAAATTTAAAGTAACAGATTTCTTTAAAAGCAGACACTAGCATCACTGACTGAGGAAGCTGAAGCTACTGTTCTGTTAAAACTCAGTTTCTCCTCAGAAAGTTTCTCTAAATGAATTCTTTGTGTACTTTTTAACAGATGTTATCACAGGGAACTATTCTCCTAAGAATTGGCTTTATCATTCTTTCCCTGGCCTGTTTGGGACTACTTATGGAGAACAGGTAAGATACAAAGACAAATATAGATAGAATCAAACACTTGTGTTGCTGCCTGTTGACTAGAAAATAGCATATAGCTAGTCAGCACCTAATCCTAGGAGTGTTCCCATACCAATTAGTAGCTGTTATCTACTATCCCTTTCAGAAAAGTTAGGGATGGGCTACTCGCGTCTATTCTTGTATTTATTGGGTTCACATCTCTGGGTTTGGGACTGGCAGACCAGTGAGACCTGCAGGCTGTCCCAAGGCTGCTCAAGCTCACACTGCAACCATATTGTGTCAGTTCTGTGTAGCATGCTGCAGGTGCCAGATGCCGTGGTGGTATGTGAAAAGCACACAGTGTAGCTCAGAGTAGACTCAAAATAATGCGAAGAATGGTGCTAAGACTAAATTTAATCAGTAGAGATTCAAATCAAATTGGATCTTGAATATACCTGCCCAGTGAGATGTACAGTGTGGATCTAGTCCATACAGGCAGTCTGACCCTACAGAAGAGTAAATGTCAGCTACAGTTTCTTACAAAGAAGCTGTTTAGCCTGCCAGAGCAGAAATGTGAAATAGAAGCTTCCTTTGAGATTGAGGTACCAGTTCTTCTTTGCATGTGCTGATCATTATGTTTTTAGAGGGGAATACCTTTCACTTATGTGGGTTGAACAGTTTCTTTCAGGATAGGTAAAAATCTGTCAATATAACAAGGATGTGTATGGCTTAGGGAATTAAGAATGTGAATTAGTAAAACTTTACAGAAATACACTGCTGAAAAGATTCTGGACTATTTATGTAGCAGTGTTCAGTATTGTCAAAAGACAATAGCTACATGTGTGTGAGTATTCTCACTCCCAGCAAATTCAGTGTTACAAGTCCATGTAAGGTGTATCCTATAAAAACTTAACTATAAGGTTAAGAAAGACAACTTGGTATAAGTGCAGGACATCAGATTATTTCTACATTCTCTTTTTCATTCAAGTTATCAAAGAATAAAAGTTTGGATGTTAATTTGAAGAATTTACCATTTCTAGGCCTAAAGCAGGAATTTTGGAAATCATCCGCTGCTTAGTCTTCGTGGGTGTATACAAACTTGGCTACTTCAGGAGTCAGTTTTCTTCCTTGGGCTATGTATATGAGGTAAGACATTTATTATGTTGTGTCTATGCTGATGACTCTAGATTTTTTACCTTTTTAGAAAAAGCTGAAGCACCAAATATTTTGCTTCTGCATATTATTATTATATTTAATTATAATGATTAATGATTCTATTAATAATAACTAAATAAAAATATAAATGCTTAGAAGCTGGATAGTCATGAATATCAAATCTTTTGTTCTGTACTTATACTGTACCTCAGTACAAACTGAGGCCACTGACAACCATAGGATACTGGACTAAATAAGCCTTTGTGCTGGTTAAATATGATTGCTTTTGTGTTCTTAGGATTTATTTTTATCTTGTTTGTGACTTGATTTTTAATCTACTGTTGTGGTTTAACCCCAGCTGGCAATTAAGCCCTACACAGACACTCAGTCCACTCATGGTGGGGTGGGGGAGAGAATTGGAAGGGTAAAAGTGCAAAAATGTGGGTCGAGATAAAGTCAGTTTAACAAGTAAAGCAAAAGCTGTCTGTGCAAGCAAAGCAAAACAAGGAATTAGTTCACCACTTCCCATGGTCAGGCAGGTGTTCAGCCATCTTCAGGAGAGCAGGGCTACATTACATGTAATGGTGACTTGGGAAGACAAACTCCATCACTGCAAACATTCCTCCAAACCCTTCCTTCTTCCTCCAGCTTTATATGCTGATCATAACATCATACGGTATTGGACATCGCTTTGGTCAGTTGAGGTCAGCTGTTCTGGCTGTGTCCCCTTCCAGCTTCTCCTGCACCTCTAGACTGCTTGCTGGTGGGGAGATGTGGGGAGTAGGAAAGGCCTTGACTCTGTATAAGCACTGCTCAGCAATAGCTAAAACATCCCCATGTTATCAGCACTGTTTTCAGCACAAATCCAAAACATATCCCCACATGAACTACTAGAAAGAAAATTAACTCCACCCTAGACAAAACCAGCACATCTATCTTTTTCTTATTTTTCATCAGAGTTGGTATTTCATAATAACTCTTTTAATATTATCTGAATTAAATAGCACTGAGTCATTAAGATGGTTCTGGTTGGAATAACAATCCCAAGCTACTCAGTTCTGGTTACCAGCAAAGACAGTTAGCAGGGTTGTGAATGAGTTGCTAGACTAGTAGAACTGTTGTCAGAAAGTTACGTTTTGGCTTAAAACCAGAAAAGAATGAAATAAACCAGTAGGGACTGAAATTCAAACCAAGTCCAAAATGGTTTCTTTTACTTGAAACGTCTGCAAAATTTACAGCAACTTTCCTAATTTGAGGTTTCTAGTAGTGGGGCTGATTCTCCTGCTTTTCTAAGAGTTCAAGCAGTAGGAGAATGGAAAAATAGCTTATGCTACTGTGGGTTTTGGGGTTTTGTTTGTTTTGTTGTTTTGGTTTTTCTTTTTTTTTTTTGTCTTTTTACTTTGGATAAGAAACAATAACTACCGGATAATATTTAAAACTAGATAAATACCACTAATCAAGCATTGGATTGCTTTTTTTTTTTTCCTCCATGTTATCGTATTGCCAAAGTTCTGGTGTATAAATCAAACAGTTCTTGAATTCCTTTGATAAGAGTATGCCAGAACTCAGCAGACATTTTAAGCATTTTACTTGCTTAAATATCACTGGGAAAATGTTTTTATTATTTACTGAGTAGCCTACTACAGTTGTTAGGCTTGAGGCAAAGAATTCTAAAATTTGGCAATTAATTCTATAGCCCTTGAGAGATAACTCTGAGGCTTGAATTATTTGAGTATTCTAACTGGTTTTGGGGAGAATAATATGTCAAAATAGACATGCTGAATTTTAAGAGAATTAATGTACCTGCCTTGCTGATGTGTATGTGTGCATATGCGAAAGTGTCTCTTACTAAGAAATTAGCAAAAGTAAAATTATCAGACTGTTGTTTCTAGTGTTTGTAGGGAACTATACAGCTTCCTAGTCTTTCAAGAATAAAATAACATGAAAAGGTTCTTGTTCTGTTCTTTACACGTATCTAACATTAAAATTTTAACTTTATTGCCATCTTGAGTTCTTCCCTACTATGCTTTCCTACCCTTTTTTCTGTCTAATGCTTTTCCTTTCATCACAGAATCACAGAATGGTTAGGGTTGTAAAGAACCTTAAGATCATCTAGTTCCAACTCCCCTGCCATGGGCAGGGACACTTTCCACTAGACCTAGTTCCTCAGGGCCCTGCCCGACCTGTCTGTCCTTTGTATTATACTTCTCTATTTTTTTTAGTCTCTTATTTGGAACTGACTAGGTAGTCCATTTTTTACAAGAAACAGGGGTAACTTGCTTCTCTCTTATCTTCAGTGCCCAGCTAATTGTGTTAGCCAGCAGGTCTGGCTTAGGCAGCTGAAATTTTTTTCTTTAGTGAAGTAATGCAACTTGCTGTAGAGCAAGAAACATTGCTAATGCTGAGGCTCAGGCAAGGTGAAAGTAAAATGAAGCTAGAGGTGTGTGAAAAAGGACTTCTGTTTTTGCTAAAGGTGCAATATAGTCGTTAGCGGTGTCAGGTCTAGTAAGTATGATACTGGATCTATTGATGCTTTGAAATTGTGTTTACCCTCCTTGGTTACATAGGAAATTTGTGTTATTTTTTTCTGATTATTTAAAGATATTGCTATCCCTGCTATTATATTTGAAGTCCTTCCAAGATTTACTTCTGAGGGTCTCTCCTGGTGTCCTTTCTTTCTTCAAACAAGACAATAATTTGAAATTATCAGAATTAGAAAAGTGACCTCTTTAATTCTCATGGGAGGAGGAGCAATGCAGTCTTCCCAGCATGCATTTTCTGTTCCTTGTGTGGTATTTCATATGGATGGTTAGGTGAAAGTAGCTGCATTTTTTTGTTTGGTTGGGTTTGGGGTCTTTTTTAAGAAAAAAGGTGATGTTCCAGAAAATTTTTAGATCTTAAAAAATTGTTTCTTAAGTGGAGGTCACTGAAAACCTTGATGATAGGGGGCAGAGATATATTTGACTGGTTATAGATAGACAGGAAATTGAGAAACTAATGTGCTTCTGCTTGAGGATCTCTGCTACCACATCCTAGCTAGTTTTCTTTAGGCTGATTACTTCATGCCTGTGTAATGTGATGATCATGTTTATTGCTAAAGCCAAATCACTTTCTGTCAGACTGGGCCTGGAGTCTCCTAACTACCTGGAGGAAACAGAAAACATTGCTTGTGTGTTCAGTTATGTGACAGTTCAGCAGGCACGATATGCAAAAATAAATCTGTGATGATGGTGCACCTCTTCAAAGTGTTTCCATCCAAATGCTATGGTTTGGCATCGGCCAGCATATTCCATGAGCTGATTTTGGTCAAGCACTGCCTGCTATTTGACAGCAGTACTAATGAGGAGCAAGTAGAAATGAGAGACATTGACATGTTGTTGGAACTGGTCTTAAATATTTTCACCAACTTCTCTCATAGTGGCTGCAGCTCAGTGCTGAGAAAGACTTTCAAGCTAAGGGGCTAGAAGTGAGGAAGCTGGAGGAGGTAATGCAGATGTCTGTCTTGATGGGCTTGTTTATCTTTTACCTCTGTTTCTGCTAAGGCATTGTATCTGCGAGTAAATCTCACCCACACTCCTCTTGCACTGCAACTTCATGGGGTGCCTGGCTATGAAAGCACTGTCAGTCATGTATTAATTTACAGGTAGGAAGGAAAAAAAATCTAGGAAAAATTTCATTGGGGAAAAGAGGGAAAAAGGTTGCATACATGTGTGATATTTTAAATTACTTATTTTCTGGTTTATGTGGGCATGCAGTGCATTAGAAATGTAACCAATTTTGGAAGAGATACAGGATCTTGTGCTGCAGGGTATAATTCAGCCCATAACTAATGAATACAGAAATGAACTTGGTTGTGGTCAAATCGTTTATTTACTCTTCCAGAGTATCTAAACTTGCTAGATGCAGCTTTTGGTGACAGTATTCTATACCAAATAGACTGCTTCTCTGATCTTTGATGCAATTCTAGTATTTCTTATGAGTGTGTCAGCTAATTTGTCTGGATAAAGTGTATAATATCCCTTTACTAAAGAACTGATTTGCCCTGTATTCTGTGTTCCACAGCAGTCCCTCTTAATGTGATATATTACTGCACTACTTATTTCTGCTTTCATCATACAATGACTTACTGTTACCTCACTTGTTTCTTAGTGTAATTTACCAGCATTAGAATACCGACTTATGAGTTCTGACTTAAAACAAACATTTACTCATAAGAATTAATTTCCACACAAACCATAGTTTTCTGCTCTGGAGCATTTTTCCTTGGTCCCTTGTTATGATCATCTGTGCCACTTTTCAAGGAGCAGCATATCCCATATTTGGTTTCCATTTAGGTGAAAGCTCCATGCCCTGCACTGTGATTTATGACCTCAGCATTTATGCACTCTCTGTGCCTTAGCTAGATTGGCTGATGTATTTTAAATGTATTTTAGAAATGAAGCTGGGGATGGAAGGAAACTCTACTGCCTTATGATAAAATGTCATGTCAGCACACATGGAATTAAACAAACACAACTTGTAATCTGTATTTTCTATGTTAGCTTCATTCAGAAAAGTCTGCTATACCATGCAGTGTGTCCCTGGGACTGGACTTTTAACATTCTTGACAACTGCCCTAAGGGGAATAATGTCCCTTAGAAAAAGTCACAGTAAAATCTGGCAGTAGATTAAGTTAGTTTCCACTTAGGTGTGACAGCAGAGTCATTACTGATTTTAGGCTTAGCCAGTTTGAAAGTCTGCTTCACCACCATCAACTAAAGACTATGATGTATAGTTCCAGATGCTCTGGCCAATTGACCGTAAAATTGCTCTGCATTTCTGGCAGAGCAGCCAAGCTGGAGCTTTTAAAATCTCCGCTCCCCCAGCTCAACACCCTCCCCCCTCTGCTTAAAAGCTGCTCATTATTCTTCTTCTGCCTGCTGATCTTAGCAAAAGAAAAACTTCTGGAATCAATTAGAAGTGCCTGCACTTGATGAGATTTGCACGTGAGTTCGGAATTGCGAGGCTTTCATAGTGTCAGCCAACAGCTGCAGTTTCAGGTGGTAAAATCGGTGAAGGAATTTTCCAGGGTTTATTTACAATCATAAAATAAAACAAAAATCAAGACAAGTTGGAAACCATCTAACGTGTCGTTAAAATGAAGCCTGAATTGGGTTATATATTTATTTTGTCTGAAAAAAAGTAAACTGGTGGTTTATTATCAGGATCTTTTCAATTACTTTGCTATTATTAGACTGTGTAGAGTGGTTGTAATAAAACGCAAGCTATGGTCTGCTTGCTGTAGTTTCAACTATGAAAGAGGCATCTGCTATTATTTTTGTCAGTTTAATTGCTTGACAAGACAAGGAGGTAGTCATACTTAATAGAAATCAGAAGCATGTCATCAAAGATGAAGCAAAGGTAGTACTCTGAAGAAGAAAATGCATATCCACGCCTATTGTCTGAAATTTTGCATTTTGCTCTGTAAGCACTCACATTGATAGTTGTAAAGTTTATTTTCTAACCTTTCTGAGCCCAAAGAAGTTAGCGATTGGCTTATATCTGTATGTAATGTTTGCATTTTAAATATAACAGCCATGCCAAATGAAATTATTAATGATCAGTTATATATTTAAGTGTGTCTTCTTAAAAAATGAAACTGCTATTTCACATATGTTGTTTCTAATTTACACTGCAGACTGGTTATACTTAAACCTATTTTTTCTAATAGCAAGTAATGCTACAAACCCCATCAAACTGCGTTCTTTTCTACACCATAATAACACATGGATAATAATAGAAATCTCCATACCAGTGAATTGCTTCACTGATATTAATCCCTGGTGACAACTGAGATATTCCACATGGGTAGATGTTTCTGTCTGTGTAATTGCAGTTCCAGTACCGGAGTATTAACTGACTTTTTTGTTGGTTAATGGACAAATGCATATATTTGTTTCATATCTGGATTTCTTCTGCAGAGGTAGTACTGGTAGGAATACTGTGGAGTAATTTTGGTGGTTTTTTTCCTTGCTTTAAGGAGCCTAAAAAAGTAATTCCAGTGAAGGAGCACTCAGAGAGTGCCTTGTTTGCAGTATTAGCCATTTGTGTAAGCGCAGAGGCACCTCTGCATCACAACATAAGCAGCACTGGCATATGCTGAAGTGAGAGGCAGGTGTAGAGACAGACCTGCACCATTTGGATTATGTAGGAGAGATGCAAAGGCAGCAGTCTCATGTTTCCTATGCTTGGCAGAGCCAGTGCTTATGATCAGTTTACACTCTTGCACATTATACATTCAAAGTGGATTTAAAGGTATAATGTAAAGCGCATTAGCATATTGCAGTCTCTAAGAGTCAAAGGCAAAGGTAAGATGGGTTATTGCTGCATCCTGAATGAAAGACACTGGCTTACCTGCGTGAGATTTCCTATCCACCCATACAGTGGAGGGGATAAGCAGAGGACACCTTCTGCATCTCTCAGACTGCGTCCCCCAGCCATGCTGACCATCCCCAAGTGGGGAGCCTTCCAACCCCACCATGCCTAGCTGCTGCATGTGTGGCCTAGCTACCTTTAGCTTATCAGACTTGCATGTATGTTTATTAGGAAAACCTGATATGCAAAATTAGTAGACTTTCCAAAAATCTGATGGTCTGCCACCAGAACTATTGCAACTAGCAGGCAGGAATTTTCCTAATCTTAAAGGGAGGAGAGCTGTACCTTCAAAGCCGTGAAGGCAGATGGCTTAGTTTGAATTTTATCCTCAATATGACAAGCAGAGGGATTGAATTAGCTTTTAGGAGATGACAGCTTTAATTAAGCTAGCTATTTCTGAGGTGGAATAAATCTAGGTTTGGCAGATACATGGTGACCACAAAGAACCAGCCTAATATTTAAAGCACTTTGGATATTTTGGTCTCGCAAGATTTTAGAGAAAACCTAAATGCAAAAAAGACGTGCAGTCCGGGGTTACCCATTTTATATACCTTACAAGGGAAATGGAAGTACAAGATTCTTCCTATAAATGTCCCTTCCCTCTTCTGTAACAATGAACAGAACATGGCAGCTGTGAAGACATTGCATTTCTGGAACAGAATGTCTGTGTAAGACCCACAGAATCAGCCTGTAACATCAGCCATTGCAAAGCCAAATCAATGCCTGTATTTAGAATAAATTAACTGAAAATATTCTGTAATATATTTTATTGGAATTAAGCAAAAGATTTTTTTTTTTTTTTCCAATCATCAGTCTTTATTCAGAAGCTTCTTATGAGCAACAAGGAAAGAAAAGCACAGTAAAAGTTGGGCCTCTGTTTTTCTAATACCAGCTCCTGAAATAACCACAGAGGCTGAAAACTAGTTTGTGACATCTGGGCAATTGCATGCTAAATTCTAACCAGTGCCTCTTGTCTAAAGTGGGCAATAGATCAATAAGATAAAATCAAGCCATTATCTTTGCTGTGATTTGTTTTCTGCCTATTACTGCCTTGTTATATCATTCCTTTGTACAAGTTCTGTTTTCGATGTTTAGAGTGAGAGAATATAGAGAAAGCAACAATACTATACTTATATTTGGGTATTACGCAAAGCAAAGAGAATGTTTCAGAATTTCTTTCTCTTGCCAATGCCAAATAAAAATTGCCTGATGAAAGAAGATTAGCAAATGCTATGTTTAACAACTGATTCCCAAACGCAGAACACACAAAACACTTTGTATGTTTAAGAGTTGGAAATAGGTGTTACAGGAAAAAAGTACATGTAAAGCTCTAGTTATCACTTGAACCTAAGGCAAAATAATGCAGCAACCCCCTATTGAGTCTGGGAGTGATCACATCTGTCCTGACAGAATTTGTTTGGTTTATCTTCATGTGGAGCCCATGAAATGTCTGGAATAGGTTGTTTTGTTTTGCTGATTGGAAGCTAATATGCAGTTGAAAATGCCTGGTTTTAGTTTGAATATTTTAGATTTTATGAAGAAAAGGATGATCTATTTTGTCCTTAGCTATTACCTGAATTCATTGTACATCTGCATGCAACTATAAATCTCTGGGTATATTTATTTCTTTTCATGTTGGCATCATGTAAGTTATCTACAAAGAACAGTCAGGTATTAGGAAACAGTTAAAAGTGGTGGTTAAGCAGGATGTTAAGAAGTAGAATCTGCCTGTTTAGTGCACTGTTTTATATCTACATGTCTCCATATCTGTCTCCACTTTCCTTTATCTGCGAACAATCTGGTTAGATGATAACATCTTAAGGCAGATACCTGCCTTTGTGCATGCATAAAAGGGTCTACAAACCTTCTGTGCACTATGTAAGCATTGAATAGAACTGCCATCATCCTAGTTAAGTTCCTTGTAATTTTTTTATTCCTGACTTTGAGTGAAGCCTACTGAACAGTTGCCTCGTTTAGAAAACTCATTCTTTAGAAACTCTTTTTCTTTAGGAAACATATTTTTTAAAGTTCCCTGTTGTCTTCAACTGAGTAGTCTTAATTCTAGTATCTTGTTGGGCTGTCCTCACTTTCAGTGAAACTGTTGGACTGAGTCTGTTCCAAATGTATCCTCCATGCTATGTATGGATTATAATTAGCTCCTGGGGTTATCTGAGGCTTATTAAAATGCATCCCCAGACTATAAAATGTGTAAAAATCCTGGAATTCAAATGTCAGACTTGTAAATTGGACCTAAACATGTGTTACCAAGATATCAACAACTGAGAAGAGCTTCATAAATTTTAAAAATTAGAGAACAACTGGCTAGAACTTGCCATGCCCCCTGGATAGGAGTCTGAAACGTGCAGTTGGCTGAAAAAAACAACAACAAAAAAAAAAGCTATGTGCTTTTATATGCTTATATTTTTAAGGGAATAAAACATGCAGTTCTTAACTTGCTCCCTCTCTTCCTTTTTCTTTCTCTTCTCTTTTATTATTTTGGCTTTTTTTTTTTTTTTTCTTATATATGAAAAGGGAAAAATAGTGAAAAGAAGTGGAGAAGATTCATATGAGGACTTACACAGAAGAATTCATTTTTAAAAGGCCCTGAAAAATAAAAAGGAAAAAAAAATCATTTATGAGGAATTTCCAAAAAGAACAATTTTAACCAGTTTTAGCAGTTGTGTATTTTCATCCTAGCCCAAGATTTCTGATCAACTCTATTTGCTCCAGATAGAATTGTTCCTACCATTCTATGGCCCTTTGTCAGTAACTACACTATTTTGTCCTATCAATGTGCTGAGTATTTGAATTGTTCAATAAAGACTCAGAAGCTCTGCTGGAGTCTCAAACTGCCATTGCCCAATATGCTCTGCCCTGTTGACTCAAGTAATAGAGAGCTATAGGAAACCTTTATTTTCTGGTTCACTAAGCAGAATAAAATAAAGATACCAGGCAACTTAAGATTCATGAAAACTGGAAACATTTTCACTTCTTTTGCAAAATGAAAGACAAACAAAAACAAGTGGGAAATTAGAGGCAAGTACTGGGAATATTTCATTCTACTTGGGCTGACACACTTTTTTCTCACTTTATGGTTCTTTGGGGTTTTTTTCCCACTATTATAAAATAACAATCAAATGCCAGAGGTAAGTATTTCCTTAAACAAAACAGTCTCATTTAAACTTCTCCATTTAAAATAAAATCAAAGCCTTCAACTTGCCATAAATTAATTTATCTTGAAATTATATATTTCAAGAAATAAATTGTTTGATATTGTTGAATTGATCTCTACTTCCAAGAGCAGAGTAAATGGAGTGCTTTGTCTGAATATATGAGGGTCCTGTCATTGGAAGTAAGAAGCTTTCCATTAGCAGAGGGAAACTGGATATTAAAAAAAGCAAACTGCCCAAGTTTTAAGAAAGCCCTTGATATTGGTAGAATTATTAGCGCCTGAGATTCAGATCAGCTTTTTCACACCATGATTTTTTTCTGTCCTTGCACATTACTCAAAAGTAGTTCACTTGAAACAGATAATTCTAGAGTAAGAAATTCTCAGTAGAGACTTTATGAAGATCTTAGGAAAAGCTTTCTAAGGAGCTTGAAGGAGAGCTGGTTACATATATTGGATGGGGAGAAATAGTGTCTCTGGTTTATGTATATGTGTAGTGCATAGCTATCAATGAATTATATTAAAGAACAAGAAACAAATTTAAATGGTAGCACAGTATATTAATATATAACGTTATTTCCCACTGTAATGTCAATTTATACAGTGTTACTGTGGTTAATAACAGCGATAGAAGTTTTATAGCCTTCATTTTTATATAAATTGATGCTATCTTAATTTGATGGTTTTGAGTGTCTTGTTGGACCATTTATCACCTTCCAAGCATCTACTAATTTCTGCCAAGTTCCAATAAAAAGTCTCAATCCACAAGATTAATCAAATCTGCGTCTTCCAGTGATGTAAAACTGACCATTCCATTCCTGGTTAATAGAGAGCTAAGAAATAGGAAAACAGGGTCTTTAGTGGATCCAGGTTTATTTTTTTGGCTTTGTAAACTCAGTGGCTTTCAGAACTTATTAGGATTACATAAAAATCAAAAGCATCAGATGGCAAAACTAACAAAAATAGTAGCTGTGAAAGAAGCATGTAAGCAAAACTGGTTCATTTTTCCTGAACAGTCCACATAAAACCTGCCCAGCCAACACTTTACATCCTCTGCTGTTTTATTTTGATCTTTTTGGCAATCAAATTATGTGGTCTTCATGATTTTGCTTTGTAATGTGCAGTAATCCATGCTATTAAACTCTACATAAAAACATATTGTGACTGTAAAATCTACATGTGTTAGACTGTGTATATCTGGGCATATATGCCAGTAGTTTCAGAGAACCCATAATACACTTGGCAGAGGAGATTCTGTTTTCAGAAGTGTTTGTGCGGACAAATGTTTGTCTCATGACATAGAGTCTTTAGAATGCAAAGCATCTTTTGAAAAGTTGTGTTTGAAAGGGAGCTGTGTTGTTGGCTTAATTGCTAAGAAACTGAAGCTGTGCTTAATACCTTACAAAAGAAATAACTGTAAGTCTTCTGCTGAATGTCCATCTGTTTGAATAAAACTCAGGTAAAACAGGTCACACTTTTGCCATCATCCAAGGTACAGCCTTCTTTGAGGGAAGAACTTGGAAATTGATGACTGTTGTGTATTATCAAATGCAACATTATCCTTTGTTGGACAGAGTATGCATATTCAAATATTAGCCAGGTTAAAAGCTGAGTGGAAGAAAATGAGTGAATAAGGGGAAAGCAGACATAACAAACACTCTCCAGTCCATGCAGGACGGCAACTGCTCCAAAGGATACCCTAATGATCTCGGAGAGAGTTAGGGTAAGGATGGAAAGGAGGATCTGTACATTCTCCCAGACTCCTTTTATTACTCCCTTTATAAAGGAACTGGATGACAAGAAGTTGCCTCTGTGATCCCATTTCTGCAATATTGTAAAAATCAAACTTTACATGGAGAGTGGGAAATGACAGAAGAGACTTGGGTTTGTACAGCATTATCTGTACAGCTTGTGCATCCTTTCAGCCCAGCTGCTCTGATTTATAAAGCGTTTATGTATGTCCTTGCAGACAGATTATCCCTTTGTAGTGTGGAGGACAAGGTTGAGGAGCTATGATTGTATTTGCTATAGGCACATTCTAATCTTATTTCATCAGGGCTCATGAGTTCCTGAATCAGTGACTTGAGCCTGAATGTGGTGCTGGGTTATTGTTTTGTCCCAAAACTGCAGAGGAGACATTGCTGTTGTTCATATTCATTAGCAGAAGTTTTCTCTCTTAAAATTTGTATGAAGTCATCAAACTGCAGGTTCAGCTTATGTTGTACTAATGCCAGGCAAGAATGCTGTATGACTTTTCTCCAGCATCATTTTCCTATTACGGTTAATGCAGTCCATCTTACTGAAACCAAAAAGCTAGTGCCAGTACACCTCTTAAATTATTCTCAAGCTGCCAGCTGTGCCATTTGACTTTGATCCTTTCATTCATGGTAATTGTCACGCTGAAATGTAAAACTAAAATATATTCTGCATTAAGTGCCACCTTTTCATACTTTTGGAGGATATTTGTCTTGATGAGGTTTCTGCAGTTTTTACATGCTATTAATAGTCTTCTTTATGTGCTATTGCTGCCATCAAGTGTAATTATATAATTATGCATGTGTAACTATTAATGTACAGTAATTTCTAAGGAATGCCAGCTTTCTGGAGCTAATTCTCCTCCAGCATTTTCATACTGCCTAGCTTAAAAATAACACTTAGCATTACATGAAATGCATGAAACACTTTGTTGTTTTATTTTAATGGGAGCTAAAAATTCTGGTTGAATATGCACTTTGAAGTATGGTGCTGAACAGAATAGACTGCCTTGTTATTAGATGAAATTTGGTAGTTCACTTACTTTCCTGTTTTGTTTTGCTTTCACTGTTAAAATAATTGAGAGAAGTCATCAATGTAAAGAGTTCTCTTCACTAGTGCAAACAATTGTATTCACCTTCAGGTGTTATTACGTGCTAAAATAAACAGCTGTAAAATATTCTTCTGGCCAGTCTGGTTTTAAAGAAAATGCTTTCCAAATATAAAAATTGAGATTATTTCTGATTAAAATATTTAGAAAGAAAAATACTTTTCAACTGTTGCTTTAGTGCTGTAGGGTTCTCATAGTTAACATTTCACTGGTTTTGATGTTTGCTGTGCAAAGGAAGTCCTAAAGCACCTTGCTGTCCATGCACTCTATAGTAGCAAATCAGTATTTTAATGCACTAATGAGCGGCTGGACTGCAAGTAGCAAAATACTTCATTGCTACAATCACTGTTTGCAGTGTGCTTCTTAAGAGCAGATATTTCTTTTATTAACTGTGATGTCAAACTGGTTGTCATCCAGGTATTCTAAAGGTTGTTCAAGACACTATTAGGATCCAGAACAAAATGATGGTCCTGTTTCCGGGCATGTACAGTGTAAACATGAGATAAAAGGCAGCAGATGAATGCAAATAAGCATTATGACCATTACAGAAGAAATCACAAAATATTTCTATGAAAACTGAGCATGTTGATAATGAGAGCAAACAGAATTAGCTCAGGGAACAGAGATATACTGAAAAGATCCTTAAAATTATGAAAATTAGGGAGCCAGAGGAAATGTACACAGAGAGGAATAATGTAGCCAAAAGGGCAGTCTAAGACACCAGTTTATTTCAGTAGCATTCTAGGTGGACATTGGTGAGTTATAAAGGGTTTTGGCAGGCAGAATTGCTATATTGGAAACATGAGAAGACAAGGGCCTCCATGAGAATCCTAGATGCATGAATGAATGCGACTCAGGTATGTTGTTAGAAGCGGATCCGAACATGTGGATATGGGGAATCTCAGGAGAGATGGGAATCAATAATATTATATAAACAGTGGTGATGATTATATCTAGAATTATAGGGAAAGAAGGCGACAAAATTTAGTTGGAAACAGAAGAGACAATTTTAACTGTATTTAACCCAAGCTGACAATCAGACACGTGATAATATTGAGAAAGCTGTAATTTAGTTGCTGGGGGAAAGGGGGAGACACTTGGAGAATAGAGTGGGATCTCCATAGAGATGATAGAATTTGTGCTTGAGGTAATAATGTCTAGCAGGGTACAAAAGCAGAAGAAGGAGAGAACTTGCAGAAAAACTGTATCTGAGCTTACATGATGGCCTAAAAACTTGATGTATCTACTGAGCCCTACATAGTAGCATAAAATAAACTTTATTTATATAAGATTCTCGTGGGTTCAGCTGTGGCAAATACCTACACAATGGATCTTTTGATTAAAGAAAAGATGATAGAAATATATTTTATTTAAATAAAAATGTCCAAATATACAACAGATTAATAGACTTATCCTATCTGAGTTCATGGTCGTTAGACTTAATAATTTTATTTTTTTTTTGGGGGGGAGCACATGAAAAGCAAGTTTTCTGACATGTGGGACCAAATGTGATCCCTGTTCATGCTGCAACTAGGAGAGTGCTCTAATGCTGCAAACAGATTTTGCTATTATCAGAAGGAATTGACTGAGGATTAATCTGTGATATAGCAATGGTTCAGCCACTAACTTACTCTGCAAAAGCAGGAGAAATTGAAGTCATGTTGAGAATTCACTAACCAATGCTTGTGACAAATCAATAGCAAGAAGAATCGGGGATCAAGGTGCTAAAAAGGAGTTAACTCTTTGCTCTTTGGCATTAGCTGTCCTGGCTGATGCACATAAAAACATGTAGGCACTTCCCTTTAATAGGGGGAAAACTTCATTTATTAGCTCTCTTCATGTGAAAAAAGGCCCTCTAAAATAAACCTTAGTATTCACAATTATTTCCAGAAAGAAGGAAAGGGCAAACACCGTAGAAAAATCTGGAGGCATATATGAGGAACAATAAAGAAAGATTTGAGGAAAGAGCTTGAAATAACTGACATGCTAGTGAGGCTTATGGACACTGGAAGACTTTTTGATGGGAAGAGGTTAGAAAAACTGAAGTGGTGATGTTGTGTGTAAGGATGTAATAGAAGGAAAGGAAGAAGAGAAAGGAGCAACCTAATTTGTCAGGTCAATAGGAAACTTCTTAAAAAAAAAAAAAAGAAAAAGATTACTAAATGTTACTGTTAGGAATCAAATGTTAATATCTATTCACTAGGTTGTTGTCATGTAGTTCTTATAGGTGAAAATAGTGGTAGAATTAAAATGAAAATTAAATCAATGAAACTGCTTGAGAAGTTTCATAACAAAAAAATTAAATAGTATTCTGAAGTGAAATAATCTGAGTTGATGGGCTTTCTAAACAAGAGAAAATGAAGATGTATAGGCAAACATTTATGGTGAAATTAGTACAAGTGCCTTCTAAAATGTTTTTAATTTTTAACAACTGTAACCCAGTGCATGATTTGGGACTATTCTGAAGGAACTACCATGCCTGAGGGAATGGCTCTAAAGTTTCACTGTGAGAGACATAGAGATAGTATTATTTTTTCCATTAACTTAATGTATGCATACATTTTCAGAAGTAAGACATTATACATTGACTTCTATTTAAATAGATTATAGAACCCAGCTGGAATGATTAGCTTCTTGAAAAACAGTGCAGCTGGAAAAGACTTAAATGATTATAACATCTACTGTGAAGTTTTGCATGTGATATTACTATTTAAAATAGCCATAGTACATCCTTTGTGTGCAGTGAAAAACTAGTTTGAAATGCTTGCATCTGACGGTGATCTATTTTAAGTAAAAGAAGAATACTGTTTAGGTGCTAGTGAGAAGTGTGAATATTGTGATTGGCTACTGTACAGAAACTTGCAGACAGGTAGTATGTGGAGAGCAAATGAATTGCTACTGTGTAAGCTTAAAATTGTAGATGCAAAAGCTAAGATAATATTTACCTATACATGGTATAATGAATCTTTATTGGCAACTGGTATTCACAGACTTTTTGAAAGGTGGTATTGGCCAGACACAAGTTATTTGGCAGAGACCTTGCCTAGTATATATTTGCAGAGCCTGTCTGCATAAGGATGCTGGCAGGTTTACCCTGATTTCTATTCCAGGTGACAAATTTCTATCCAAGCATATGAGTGATCAAATATTTTCCACTGGAATCTGGGCACTGTAAAATTTCTGAAGCTGAGCAGAAAAATTGCAGGATTTGCTTAAACTATAATAGCCCCTGCATACCAGTGTGACGGCAAAATATTTCCAGTTGGAAAACATCAGGGTGAACTGTGCTGAATTGAACTGAACATTTTTCTGGAAGACTGATTGTATTTTGCTGCCCCTTGTCAGTAGTATCTTCTCTTAACCTAGAAGCTGTAATCACTGCAATTGTCAGTTAATTTCTGCATGAAAATTAAGCAACAGCAATTGAAAGTCCTGATGCACTGACTTTATCTACCAAAGCAAAGATCTTGGTCTAAAACAGAAGGAAGCTATGCCATAACCACATTAGCTTATTTTTTTCCAATGCAAAGCCAATTAAGAAATAGAACAGTTTCCATTAGTTTATTTGTCTTTCCTGGAGCAATTACAATTGCTAAACTTTCCTAAACTATACAAATGTGGAGTCTCCCCTTGTGACAGGTTGTTTAAATTTATAACTAAAGCGAGCATTTCCATCTCCAGTAAAAGCCAAACAGACGTTTAATTATGGTGCGTGACATTTCTGACTAAAATAGAGCCAACAGAGCCTGTCAGATAGACCTTATTGTTCATGAATTTTGAACAAATTAGGGATCTGTGAATTTATATCCAGGTTTTTCTCTACTAGCGTTTAAAATAGCACACATGGAAAATACGCCATGAGTGTGCTGTAATTCAGCTGTAATGATGTAACACTTGGTTTCAGTCAATTGTTGGAGGATTGCAGTAACACTGGTTTAGTGCTTCAGACATGGCATGTTCCTTAGCAATTATAGACCAGCTTTCAATAATGGCTGTTGGCAGTATATCCATGAGTGAAGTCATAGCAATTTTGAAAAAGACCTAATAAAAATACACCTGCCTTGTAGTGGAAAACGAGCCTTTAATATCTTTGCTTTGAAGTTGAGTGAAGCCCACAGCATTAACTAACAGATACCAGTATTATGATGCAGTAATCCACTCCCCCAGGGGAAGTCAGGCGATTGAAGTATGAAAGGCTACTATTTTCTAGTCACATATTTTTAGTCACCATAACATCATGAGGAGGAATGGGAATAACGAGGTGATAATAAAAACTGGAAGGGGTGTTAGCTGTAAAGTTACAAATATGCAAAGCCATCACAAAACGTAATTCAGGAATGCTACAATTGAAGTGATGTGTAGTGAGTCAGTTGTTAGGTTTAATATGATTCCTTATTTAAATACATTCAAATCCACTCTTTGTTACAGCAATATAAGAATATATAGGACAATACTAAGTATTTGTGGCCATTAATAATCCCCAGTTGGTTTTCTTCACAAAAAGATCTAGAGTGGATTCCTTTTGTCCTTTTGTTAAATTCTCTTTTATATTCTCTCCTGATATACTTCATATATTTTGAATTCTTTTCCATTTTAGGAAGCATGTGTGGTTGCATCCTTGTGGCATATACAGTCTAGTAATGTGTCTTTCTAGGGCAGTCCACAGTGGAGTAGTTACATGCAGTTATAAACCTCTATTTGGAAGAAGTGTAACAAAATATATTTTCAATAAAAATGGTGGGAAAAAATCCAACCTTTTTACTTCTGAAATGAAAACAGGAACTTGGAGGATCCATTCTTGTCTATTGTTAAATTAGTGACTGCTTAAGCAAATGACAGAATCTTTCTTTGTGTTGGTTTAACTGAGTGGAAAATGCATCCAAGAATGCCCACATTATAATGCATTTATTAGATATGATTACTGTGTTTGTAAAGAATATCTAGAATTACCCTATGCAACGCCTTGAGCAGTTGGAAGTTACGTTCCTGAAGGAGACATAGTTCCCTGCATTCTTGTTTTTATTCTGCACAAAACTTTGTCTTCTGTTGTGGCACACTTCTCTCATCGTATAGGTTGTACTATTCTTACTGTACTGAACATTCCTGAAGATACATTAAGCCAGGAATGTATAATTAGATCTCAGTCTAGTCTCACAGTTGTTCAGTGTAGTATATTATGCAGCCATTTTTCAATCAGTGCCGTTGTGATTAAGATCCAAACTGGTTATATACACAAATGGGCCTCTTATCATAGTTGGAGGGGAACAGAAAAGAAAATGATTGGTATATTATTAGCACGAGATTAATCTGGAAATCAGCAGAGCTACTTCAATATTAATCACTAGATATAAGTTATGAAAAAAAAAATCTAAACCATATTGATCAGGAATTTGTCTGCAACCCAAAGCAGCTCAGGAACTGCAGGATGTAAATCTTAGAATTAGACCTTCAGTTTCAGCTATGTTAGAGGCTCCTTTTTTTGAACTGTATACCTTCAGGACTGGATGCTGCTTCTCTTATCCTCACCCTCACCCCCACCAACATAGTAGAGTTCTCTAAGTGGAGAGGTGAAAGATAAAGGGCACTTAACCTCATGCTGGCTTGATCAAACACTGTTCCCTGCTAACACAGGAAGAAACATTCATCAAAGTGATGTCACTTGAGTATGATCCTACAAAAAACATGCACACATGCTTAACTTCACGTTAATGGGAATATTTAGGTGCATGAAGTTAAGCATGTGTTTTAAATCTTTGCTGGATTGTAGTCTGTATTTTCTTTTCCACTAACCTGAGCCTTTACACAGGGCAGTTACCTTACTGGTCTGAAATGCTGAAGATTCTGTCTATGGAGAAGCTTTTATATGTCTGCATTCACTTCTTAATCGTCCCTAGCTTCCATGGGATTTTAATTTTATTATGTCTGTGTTTTCTATTTTTGTTTAGGACTAGTAGCACATTTTTACAAAATTCAAATAACTTGTATAGATGTGCAATTTTTTTAGAGTATTTCTATAATTACGTTGGAAATAAACATAAAAATAATTTTTGGTTTATTCTAAAATATATTAATAATGAGGCAGACATCTAACCTTTGTACTAGTTTTTACTATTAAACAAGTCTTGAACTTTCTCTCAACATTACTATAAAATAACTAAGGAAATTATCTCTTTTATTGATTTCTGTTCTATCATCTTGGGAATCAGTGAACTTGTGTTGGGGTTAGAAGATTTCCTGTTCAGCATGAATTTAGTAAAGAGACTGTAGAGAAATGCTGAATCAGAGCAAAATGTTTAGGCTCTGGAAACAGCAAGAACCATGGTGAAATTTTAAGCTATTAAAATGTTTGGTCCCAAAGCTAAATTTAAGTACATTCTGCATTCTGTGTCAGTCACAAAAATTTTGTTGTGCTGGGTAAAACATATACCAGGAAGCCTTATCTGTCACACCTTTTACAAACTTCATAGTACTGTCACTACATATTTTACTGCTGTTCTTTTCTTTGTAGAATTCAAGTGTGTAATTTGCGTTATTACTCTGAAAGTAAATTTCTATTGAGTCTTGACACCTGCCAGCACTGGTATTCATTTCAAGATGTAAAGTGCTACCTTGAAATAAATATTGGGAAACTCATTAAATATTGTCAACTGTATCATCCATGTTAGTATAAAACAATATAGTTAAATGTTTCTGGATTCTATTTTCTACTAAAAAAAAATTAACAAAACTGTGAACCCTTTTTTATACTTTAAAAGCATTTTCTGAAGCTAAGTCTCCTGATCTTCATCAGTTTTATGCACACAATATTTTTTGCATGTGTTCCTATATGAGAAGTGTGTACAGTTTTTGATTTTATACTCAGAAAGTTCAACATTCAGTTAAAAGATTAAGTGGGCTAAGTCTGACAAGAACTTTGACAGTGAAATTCCTCTAGCCTCAGTTATTTCCAAATTCAAACATAAACTAAGTTTAACCAAACTTAGAGAATGCTTAGTGTTTAAAGTCAGTAGAACCTAGGTTCTGACCCTAGCTGGTCCTGGATAACTCCCAGTCATTTCAGATGAACTGAGTGCAAATATCTGAGGAAATAATTTTTTGTTATTTTAGGATTTTCTTTAATGCTTATGATCGTTTCTGCCTCAGTCACTTCTAACAAGAATCGTGCCTGCCTTGTGAAGCATATTTATCTGCTCCATCTTTAGGCAGACTGTCTAACTGGCTTTAGTGAAGCTGGACTAAGATGAGTTGTAGTGAAAATTACCCCTGCAAACGCAATGAATTAAAACAGAGGTGTTTGTAATCACACATATTCAGCAGATTATTTCAGCTGGAGAGTGTATATAAATTAGTATTGATTTCCTGTTATGTTGAAAGACTTATTTTTTTGGAAGGCCAAAGGGAGAATGTGAGAGGAAGAAAATCACTCATCATTAACTTGATGTGCCCTTCATGCTTGTGGTCCCGCAAGTGAGAGTTGCCAATCCAGTTTGAAAAAAGATTCTGGAACATCTTTTTCCCTAAAGGGAACAAACTGCAACATAATAATGCTCGCCAGATAACTTGTGATTCATGCCACTCCTTTTTCTTAACTTCTACCAACTCCAGCCCTAGCGAGTTCAAACTTCTTGTCTGTATCTTCAGATCTTCCACCCAAATTCTCACTCTTTCTCCATGCTCCTGACTGCATGGCATTAGTCTCCCATGACCTCCTGTCATCAGGGAGATCTGTCTTGAGCCTGTGCCTGATTGTTCAAGTGTTCATTCTGTCTGATCACTGCACTATGTCACGGAGCTGATTTCTTAAGTTACTATTTACTAATGTCTTCCTTAAACCCTTTTTCAGAATCTGCTTCTTTTAGGGCTCTCAAAAGACAAGAACCAGTGTGTTAGAGGGCTAGCCCAAAAGAAACATTTAGATGGCTGCTGGCCTAAGGCATGTGCTCACAATTGTCTCTCTTATCTGTAAATTCTTGTTGTTATAGGTTATAAACTCATAAGAAAAAAAAGACAGTTTAAGGCTTGTTTTTAATCCTTCCTGTTTTGAAACCTAATTTTATTTCAGCGGCTGAAGTCAGTGGTGGTAAAATAGTAAACTGATGAGACTACCCCAAAGAGTTGCTGAATTGCATATTAATAGTCACTGTTACTGCTTAGTAGAGTGTTTTCAGCCAATGATACATTAAGAATTTGTAAGGATGGATCCGTGACCTTTGTGAGGACCCTGTCTTGAGCCATGCAGCAGATGCTTTGCTGTTGCTGAGAGGGAGAAGCTCTGAAAGCAGGTACACAGTACACTTTGTCCTGGAAATCACTAGAGAATCACTCATACTATTAGAGAGCATTGAATCTCTGTATGATACCAGAAATGGAATCTGGCAGCTGGGAACTGAATTTGTTATTTGGGATGACAAAAAAGAGTCATAGGCAGCGGTACAGGGGCACGGACCTTTCATGCTGAGAATTGTGGCCTCAAGCAGAGGTGTTAAATCAGCATTCCCAGACTGAAAAAATTTTTTATCACCACTGAGACAAATCCAAGCTTCCTGCCCTGATGGAGCCATCTGATGGAAGCGCTGAGCAGGGCACTGGACCATGGTCATATAAATTAGACAGGGTTTTCTGATAAGAAAATAATGCAGCTCTATGCATTTACTGAGTGAAATGTCACAATAAAGTATACAGCTTTGAAAGTCCCTTTGAGATATAATTTATATAGCTACTAGGCATATTAAGAAATTGAAATTGTAAATTGAAATTCTAGTAGCTAATAGCCCATGCCTAAACATTAACCAGGTAGCCAAATAAGAATTTTTCTCATTTTGGTAAACAGTGGTGCTTGCAATTTTACATGTACAGCTAACTTCAAGCACAGAATGATAATCATTGAACATAAGCCTCTTGAAGCACTGCATTTTTTGGATCTGCCTAATAAAGGCCCTGCCATCTATGTGTCAAAATCAGTTTAATCTAGGCGTAAGTCCATAGGAAAAAAGGCCCACTCAGTATTGTTGCCTTTTCGGTCATAAATCAGATAGGTTTTTAATGTTTTCTGCTTCAATGTTTTACATGTAGAGTAGTATGAATCTCAATATTGTAGATTTTCTGTGTGTTCTGTAGAATATACCTGGCTGCCTGACAGAAAGCTGTCAGAGAAAATGACCATAATTAATTACCATTCAGTAGAGTAATAATTAAATAGGAATGCAGAACTCATAGGAGCTCTACAGTGTAATATACTCGTATACAGCTCTCTATGGTTCATTAGGTATATAAACAAATCTTTTCAGTACACTTAGGCAGTATGGAAGTAAATTGTCATTTTTAATTAAAATCTCATTGGTGAGCTAGTATACACCTCGATATTTGAAATGATCATACTTTGGTATTGATGCCATGTTACTGACTGACCTCTCAGTGTTCTCCAGTCTCCTGAACTGGATAATAATTTAAAAAAAAGATGTGAAATGATTCTATTCATTTTGGATTTGAACTTGCATATACCTCTTCTCAGTTCTGCATACCCAAGGGAAAAGAATTCCTTTATTAAATCTGAAGCCTAAGATTCCACTGCCTCAGCTCTTAAGAGGATTTTAGAAAATGAAAAACCCCGCCTACAAGAGAGGCTGAAGAAGGGAAAAATAGCCAGTTTACAGGCCTTGAGGGATTAATAAGTCTTCCCATATTCCTTGGAATCCCATTGAACTAAAGTTATAGTGAGGCCATAGAGACAAAGGTCTTATGCCTTTTGCTTTCCCGATGAAAGTGGAAAATATAATTTTTTGGAGAGCAAATGGTATTTTCCCCCACTTATTGTATCTCTAAATCTCTATGCCACCGTTTGTTTTATAGATTGGAAATTCAGAACTTCAGGTTAGCAAATTAATTTATCCAAAAAAAAAAGAATTATAATGGCTTTGACACTGTAATGTTTAGGACATCCTACATTATCAAAGTACAAATTTCCATGTTAATGATGAAGAATTTGGAAGATATTTCTGTAATCTAAAAGTACACTGTTTATGTCCATGCTGGAAAGATTGAAACAGTTTGTCAAACTGAAAAGGTAGAATAGAAGTATTAAAGAATTTGCTTCTACCACTCAGTGACTAGACAGTACAGCTCAATGTGATTACTTAAAAATATATAATCTACTTAATGCAATGGAAGGGTTGGCCAAACTTTTGTAAACCTAGCTTGGAAGGACAGAAAACAGGGGAAGGTCAGCGGAGAGTGGATATTTGGGGGGAAAAAGTACTTCTGAATAGAAGGAGTCACTTTCAAAACTAATTTTCAAACTAGCCACAACTAGGAGACAAATACAAAAGGGTAGGGAGCTGCAGAACAGGCCAGCAAAGGAAATAAGACAAAAAAAAAAAAGAAGAGAAAGATAATGTTTATAGTCAACAGGAAATTAACAGTAAAATCATAGTGCTTGTGAGATGAGTTGAAAGGGGAAAGTAGAGAGGGCAAGCTAAGATAATGCCTTCACTTTCCTCAAGCAGCAGAATACAAAATGTGGTGGAGAGATATTCCTGAATATAATAGGGTGACAGCAAAACTGAGCGTAGCTATGTGCCCATCTTACTTTGGCAATACAGAGTAAAAATGGGTAAGTTCAGGAAATGGGGCTTCTCAGACTTTGTATTAGAATAACTTAAATTGTGCATTTGAACTCAGTTACAGACTTGTAATGGGTCCTGTGAACCGGGAACAATGCAAATATGAAAGTGTTATGCATATGACGGTCTTTTGTGAACTGCGTGTAGCTATAGTTTCACCATTGTGGCTTGCTGGCATTTGTATCTGCTCACACTTGACTTGTGCAGGTAGAACTGATTAAATAAGTTACAAAAGGAGCAGAGAACACCTGTGGAAAGGCTTTTTGGTAAGGAAAGCAGGGAATGGAACAGAGAGTTTAACACTTCTTACACAGGAAAGTAATATGGATCAATTTCTACTTGAGCATTCGGCCATTCTGGCAGGTCTTTTTGTGCACTTTGTATACTAATTCTGATTTGACGATACTGTAAGGCTTAATCTTTTATTCTAGGTACACATCACTTTCATGGAAGTCCTATATTTATTTTTCTTTTTCTATCTGGTAATTCCTGAGTTACCTTATAGAAAGATGAGAAATGTCAAATGTACTGATGCCAAAAGACATAGCAGATGTGGTTTTGGCTCAAAAAGTGAAGAAAAAAAAATCAAAACCTGCCTAAACATCTCTGTGCGGGATTGTTGAGTATGGTTTGGTGGAGTGACATCTCATTTAAGGCATCAAAGTCTATTATTGGACCTGGCCCCAAGTGACTTATATAAGTCTGTCTGTCATCTCCCATTAGCATGTGCTGGTTGCGAAAGGATGTGGGAACCAACAGTGGGTTAAAAATGAAATGAACCTTGGATGTAATGCAAAGGAAATGCCTCCAACTGCCAGAGGGTTCTTCCACAGCAAATCAAAGCCCCTCTTTCCCACTCCCAAAACATATGTTTTGTAGCCATGGGCTTATGGCGTTGTTATAAACATTATTTTTATTTTATTTTTTTAATGCATACAACTTTAATGACAGTTCTTTATAGAAAGATCTTTCTTTAGAGCTCAGAAAAGAGCTTAGAAAGCCCAGCCAATAACTGTTTTGGGTTTTTTTGTTGATGCTGTGAAATTATTCGTGTGTCTCAACATAATGTGAACTCTCAATGTTGTCACAAAAGTTTGAGACATCCTTGTATCCAAAACTAATAGCATATTCCAGTAAAGATTTAGAAGCAAAATCTTCTCAGATTTGCTTCATAATAATCTTTTCAGGGAAAATGCTATGTGTCTTTTCACAGCACTTAGAGATTTCAAGCAGAAAGATTTAACAATATTCTTAGCAATATATTCTAGCAATTCAATTGTACATATTCAGTAGGGTTATAAAACAAATCCTGAGAATACATGGTGCTAAATGTCTTCTTTCTACTTATAGTAAAAAGCATCCATCAGGTCACTGACTTTTACTTCCCCTTCAGTTGAAGTGTGGTGAACCATTTGTTAAAGTGCCGAGAAACATTTTAAAAATCAAAGGTAAAGACAAGAAGGTCATTCATGCCCATTTACTCCCTAGTGAGATGAATACCAAAGAATGTTATCTGTCAGGAAATTCCAGTTTTGTCCACTTCTTTAAAAAGGCAAATGGAGAAAGCAAGAGAACAGACGAAGCTTAGGAATAGAGTGAAAATGTATGTGTTCGCATCTATCTATATATATATATAAAAATAAAAATACAATATAAATATATTTGTTGAACATATAAAGAACCATACATGCACAAACATGCTGTATATCAAAGAATATAGTATATAGTATGTACCATAGGAAACACATTTAAAAAATAAATCAGTATTTGCCTTCATAATGGTAAGCCAGATCAGCAGTCATCCTTTTCCTTGCCTCTAGACTGTATTCTGAAGTCTGAGTTTGGTTTTGTCTATCAAATATACAGAAATAGAGGTGTGGTCACATGTTGCTATCACTTACAGGTGCACTGATATTTGTGATGCATTGTTTGGCACTACGAGTTTGTTTTGACAATATTATGATTGAGAAAGCAAAATCCCTGAGAATTCATTAAAATTTAGATTATTTTTTTTTCAGGATCTTGCAAAAGAAGCATTTTAATCCCTTTTGTTAAAAAATGAAAAAAATTAATTTGTTTGAATTGAGCCTGAATTCACCAGCTGTTCTGTCCTAATATTTCTTTTTTATCTCCAGATAAACTAGTAATGGATAATTTATGTAATAGTTGGCAATGTTATTTTTTCTTGTGATTGTTCATGACTTTTCTTGTTACTGCTCCTGTCTGATCCTTAATCTGCTAGACATCATTTCTTTCTTACTGAAAACCCACCAAATGCTGGCTCATCCATCCAGCAGCATTATTTGTAGTATTATAGGCATTTTGATCTTGTCATGAGCTGTTCAAGAGGTAATATTCTTAAATATTAAAATGTCATTGCATTCTTGATGTTGGCTTTTTGATTCATACTTGTAGATACTCAAAAGGATTGCCCTAGGCACATCTGTGTTAAAAAAAAATAAAAATTAAACAAAAAAATAAGATTCACCTGTTACTCCTGCAGAGCTGCTGTGTGCTATAAGCTGTAGTATTTTCTAAAATTTAGAATAATTAATAAATATAGACAGGAATAATGTTCATCCTTTATCTTTTATTAGATTAGCTTAAAAACACCCTAGTAAACAGGATGTTGAATACTGAGATCCTCTGAATATACACTTAATCAGTTTAATCAGCTTAACCAATCTGCTGACAGGTAAGTAGGCATACAGACAGAATCATGTGCTTGGGTTTAGTGATGGCACATAAAAACTAACAGAAATGAAAATAAATCAGCCCAAGATGGCAACATATTAATAGCATACTGGTCTACTGGGGAATGTTCTCTGGTCTTCAGAGATTAAAACTATTTGTGGTTTTGTAAACTAAAAACTAAGAAGCCCTGATACATTTGGTGCAGTGTAGTTGGTAGTATTTTGTTTCCCAGCCCCCTTCTCCTTAAAATTCTCAAAGTTTTCAGCTTAAAAAATCACTTTACAAATCTCTCAAGTTACAGAGAAACCACAGCTGAGGAACATGTGTTAGCTGAATGTGGCAGTGAGAAATAACTGGTTTTGTAGTTTATACATTTACACTGCCAGATTCCACAATGGACCTCTGCTGCATTGATGCACTATATAATGTACTACTTGCATGAGAAAACAAATAAAAAAGTACTAGACTGCTTGCTGTCAATTGATGCTAATAGGTCATGTGGTCAATGCAAAACCAAAAAAGAGGAAAATAAAATAAAATTTATAATGTGAAAGGATGTGGTTGATGACAAAATGTGGTTTTGGACTCGGAACTCAGAAGATTTTGTAAAAACAAGAAGTTCACAGAGGTTTAAGAAGAGACTAGAAGTGCTTATGAAAAAAAAAGCATAGGTTTTTGTATATGTTGAACCTGTGGCTGTTTCAGCAATTCCTTGAGCAAGAATGATTTGACAGTTTAAGATGTGATGTTAAATCTCATTCAAATTCTTGTGCATAATAGCCAATAATAACTTTTTGCCAACGCACAAAGAAAGAAGTGCTAACCTGGATTTAGAGGACTGCAGGCTTCTTTTTATTTGATCTCTAAACATCAGTTTTCAATGAAAGTTTGCTATTTTGATTTTATGTATTTGCAGTTGAGAATTGTATGATTAATTCCTAGCAGAAATCTGCTGGTAATACAATAATTTGTGTTGTGTGAAAACTGCTGATATTCAATACAGCCTTTGGTGATCACATCTAAAAAAGAAGCTGAGAAATAGTAAATAACTTAAAGAAAACTTTAAAGTTATTTAAAGTAAATAACTTAATGAAAGCTTATTGCTACCTTTGCCATTTGTATCTAAGCATCCTACTTTTCAGACAGAAATATGAATTTTCATTTACTAGCATGTTTACAGTAAAGTTTATGATAGGTGCACAGGTAAATATGGATATTTAAAGTACTTCAGATTTCAAATATGTATGTTCCTCATAAAAAGCTTTAATGCGGAGTATGGAGTTAGAAGCTGTGGCATGGTTATTGGAAGGGTCATCAGATAATGAGTCTTTTCCTAAAGTTAACAGTGACAGCCATGTAAAAGAAACTTTTATAAGAGTTTGCACATACTTAAGTGGAGTTCTAGATACTGTAGGAGTGTTGTCAAGTTGCAGATGGTTTAGGTAATAGTTACATTAGTGATTCTGTGACTGCCTTCCAAAATCTTCATGTGGCTGATTGTCTTGAAACACTTTCCATGTCCCTCAGAGAGCTGAGAGTAAGGGAAGACAGGGCAGGACAAGAAATTCTGCTGGCTTCCAGGGCCCTGCTGCTCCCAGGGCTAGACAGAGTTTAGGCTGTTTAGTAGCTTTATCACAGGGGGACTTGGCAGTTTCAGCCTTGGCTGTCTTCTTTGGCTAACATGCATTAGGGCCACCATTGTGCACAGCAGATGTAAGGTAGGATCAGGGATATGCAAGGTACTTTGGGATTACCCTCTGGCCTCATGCTGTTTTCTGCACTAATCAAGAAACGAGTTGCTATTTTAGCCAACTGCACTTCCAGGGATTCAAGGATGCCTGAAATGCATTGCAAATAGTAAACACAATAAAAAACATTACAAAAGTCATTGGGGTTTTTGGCCCTGTTACTTACCTTTTAATAAAGAGTCCCTACAGACCAAGAACCCTCAGCTAAACATTACAGCTGTTTAAAATCCCATTGTTTGGCAATCAACCCATTTTTTTCTGAAACGGATTAAAATCTAGTAAAAATTCAGGCACGTGAAACAGCAAAATGCAAGCTTTATTGCCTTGGTGGAATGTCATGCTAACATCGCATGGTCAGTGCTAGATTGCTTCGGTGCCTAAGCCAGTAAGTCCAAGTTTCTTCAGGCTGCACATGACCTTTGCCCTGTGGGCAAGCTCTTGTTGATGACTTTTTACGAACTGCAACAAGTATTTCCTTCAGGAAAACAATAATTTTGAAAACCCTCTCATGCTTTATGGCAGTTTGTCATAGTTATTCTAGCAGAGATCCAGCTTTTAATGAAACCTTTAATCAGATATCTAGAAATGAAAACACTGTTCAGTGAACATTGTTCATTGCCCTTTCATGATAACTGATACTACACCAATAAATGCATTTTGTACACATTTGTGTTCTCTTTACTCTTATACACACTCAACACAGAAATTCAACTCTTTCCTTGTTTTCTCTCCCAATTCTCTCCAGCCCAACTGCCGCATAACCACATTCTTCTCATGTGTTTTGCTCTTTTCTTTCCCACCATAGGAACTGGGTATCGAATACTGAGGAGATGGACCAGGTCCACCCTCAGTATAACACTGAAGGAAGAATGGTGGAGAGCCCCAGGTTCATAGAAAAAAGTGAGGTGATGTGTTGGGCTCTGAAGGGCACAGTATACCACCCAAAACTGATAGAACTAGTGGAAATGGACACTGGACTGTAAGGCTGTAAGAATCATGGAAAAAGCCTCCAATCCTTCTGCCTTCCCCAGGGCAGAGTCAATAACACTTCCTAACAGCCGCCCTGGCAGATGGATTTCTAACCTATTCCAAAGATTTTCCATGGTCGTGATTCCCCAGGCAATGTATTTCAATATTTAGTTGCTCTTGCAATTTAAAAAGTTACTTGCTATCTCTTGTGGATATAGTTTTATTCGATTTGGTTTTCATACAATTGCGTTAGTTGTTATGGTATGCATATATATTTGTGAGGAGTGTTTTTTTACATATATATCTGTTTATAAATAGTTTATTTGACCTTTTGTTACAGCATGTTTCAAATATTTCCTGTGCATTCCATCTTGCGTTTGGAATCAGGAAAAGTTCATGATTTTGGGCAACTTATATCTTAATATTCTTTCTTCATAATGAGGGGTTTTTTTGGTTTGCTATGTTGGTATATTGGGGGTTTTTTTAATGTTTACTTTCTTAATATTTTTCTGTTTGCTTCTTTGGTTTCTTTTATTTTTGTTGTTGCTTTGTTTGGTTGGTTTTTGTTGTGCTGTTTTGGTTTTTTTTTTTCTTAAGATACTACTAACTCTCCTTAACTCGTTTACACCTTAGATAAGTTTTCCTTGAAAACTTACCACCAGTTCTGTAACTTTGTTGAAAACACCATTGCTAAAGTGAAGGCTTTTTGGTTCTATTTCTTAGTGCTTTTTCCTATCGCAATCATCATGAGATAATATTTCATGGTCACTGTGACCCCAGTTGTCAAATTATGTCCTGATATTCTCATTGGGTTACCCCCAAAAGTAAGAACTAAATAAAAGGGTCATTCCTTCTTACAGTTTGCATACTCACTGTATCAAGGAATCATATAGTAGTAAAAAAGCTTAAAGGACAAGCTAGGTAAGGAGCTTTTCTTCCCTCCTGTCTCCTCTTCCCCTCCCTCCCCCTTTCATGATGGTTAAAATTTTGCATTATTACCAAGACTCATGTTATGGATTTTGCCAGTTCACAGAAAACCTTATACTCAATAAAATAAATTAATAAGGAGCCAAGATGTTAGATTTGATTTTCAATAACATCAGTATACAAAATTTGATAATATTAGTCTTGTCAAGTCTGATAAGTAGAATTGACTCAAAATGGAAATACAGACATTTATGATGATTTGGTATTGCATTGAATATTTTTCTAATCTCCTTTAGCAAAAGCAGCAGATTTTCATGTGTTCCAAACCTTTGCAGGTAATAATTTTTTGTTTTAAACATTATCTGTAAGTTAACTATATTGCGTAAACTAAATAAATATTATTTAGAGCAGCTCTATTACCATCTGATCTTGAACTTAAACTTGAATGACATGCTGTAAGCAGTAAGAACTAAATCACATGAGAACCAATTAATTGGCATTATCAAGAAGTCCGTAAAAATGATTACTAAAGCAGAAGTCTTTAACGTCCTGAAGCATTGAACTACCTGGAACACAAGCAGCAGGCAGCAGGAATTCTATAAACCAGGAATTTTGCCAAACCTTCTTAGGCTGAAGTCCAAATTTTATTTTTTTTTTTAACCCAGCCAGATTTTCCATACTGAACCAAGGAAATTGTAGCCCAGCAGAGTCCTAGGAGCCCTTGCATACACTTCATTGCAAGTGAATGTCTGTTGGTTTGGGGTTTTTTTATGGTGTCTGTATTTGATACCAGAAAAAATGTACATTACCAGGCTGACAGAAAATAAAATATGAAAATACTGGAAATGGTGCTTGCATAATACAATTTATGATGTGATATGCATAACATACAAACTGAGATTTTGGTACTGTAAAAGTTTACATATGTTATTAACATTATGTACGTAATTTCTGAATGATCCGATCCACAAGTCTCACTCATGTCACTATTATTTGAACATTTATGACTGCAAGTCTCAGTTTGCTTATCAGAAGGAATGAAAGCACAATAAGTTCTATATGTCTATAAGAAAAACATTGCTGTTTGTTTATTATAATGTTCCTGTAAGCATGGTTTTTTATAATGCCACAGTTTTCTTCATTTGACGGTCTCATCTCAGCACACTGACACATTTTGAGTCCATGGTTTAGACTTAGCTGTCACTGGGGTTCTTTATCCATTATGCTGAAATTCCAGAATAGTCCCTGAACCAAAATGTAATCATTCTTTGTGTTAGCAGACCTGCAGTTGTTTCATAAAGTCATCAAAACAGGTTAGGTAATTACAGTTCTCTTTAGATTGAGGTGAGAAAAGGGAAATCATGCAAGAGCAAATAAGAGAAAAAAGAAAAATCTATATGCAGCATGACCTTAGCACATATATCATGATGGCTGAAATTGTCCTGACATGATAAATGGGCAACGGCTAGCCTGCTCTGCCATGACTGCTGGGGCAGAGGTCACTCATGCCATAATGACTGGGACAGTGCTATCCAGTTATAACCGGAAAAATAAAAAGAATGAAAACCATTGCTAATGTTTTTGTAGCCATTCTGTAAAAAAAAGGAGCGTAAATAACCACAGTTTTGATCACTTACTGCAACTGAATATTTTTGAAAGCTTTTAATGTTTACTTAAATAAAATTATGGAGTAAAAAAAAATAAAACTTTAAATGAAAACCAAACATGATCCACCAAATGTGAGCCAAGTTGTTGAGATATATAGCTGCTGTCTTCTGAAGATGCTTCTGAAATAATTAACAGAGACAGAGAGGAAATAGATGAGTGATGACTTACTCCAGTGAAGATGATTTGCAGGGCACACATGGCCACGTATACTGGCGGCATTCCTATACTTGAGTTAATCAAGTATTCAGTATAACCCTGCCTATAAACATGATTTAAATGCAGATTTTCTTACCCATGGGAGAAAGATGGGGTCCCTTGTGGATGTATGAGTTTGTATGTGTGTGCTTATAATAGATAGATAAAGATATACAGAATGCTGAATAGCATTGAAAATATTTTTGCCAGAATAGTGTAATTTGCTGTCCACAGGTTCTTGTAACAAATCTGATTTCAAATACCTGAATTATGAAACTTCTTACCCAGAACTACATTCCAACAGGTGTTGTGGATCAGGTAAAATGATTTAATTGCTACTCTTTCAAGTGGTGGTAGGGAAGTGTCAGGGAGTAGCAGTCTGTAAGATTCATGCTGGGGATAATGCCTGTGATGTGAGGAGGTCCTTCAGAAGTGTAATGTGACTCATGTGTCTCCTTCCTGTAACTACTAAAACAAAGCCCAAGGGAAAGTTTCAAAGCAAGTGTCTTTAAAGGTGAGGGAGTACTGTTCTCTGATAATGTCTGTCAGATTGCAAATAGAAAGCCAGTAGTCCTGGCCTGGCTTGATGCTGATGAGCGTGGCCGAAGGAGAAGCACTGGTCAGGTCCTTGTGGTATATTCAGTTCAGGCTTTTCTGCATAACGAAGTAGCAGCAGATGAAATAAGCCGTGTTCAAGATGAGGTATGGTTTTCATGCAGTTTGAAATAAGTATCTTTAAAAAATTGCATCAAGTCAGGGCATCCCTGGCAAATACAGGTTATTCACAGATGGGCGAGCGGTCTCCTCCTCTGTCTGATATATATTCTTTTATTTAATTACAAAAGTGTTTTGTTTGTTTGTTTTGTTGTTGTTTTCACCTTCTCACAGTGTGTTAAATTCTAGTGACTTATAAAGGAATAAGTTCATGGGCGCACTGACACAATCTGCCTAGCCCTCTTCAATTTGTGAAAGTGTGGAGATTAAAGACACAGACTCCAGCAGAGTTTCATGCCAAAAACTTCTTTACTGTCAGAGACCTCTTTACTATCGGAGCCCCCTTCCTGCTGGTTCCACGGTTTATATAAACTACACCTTTTGTTCTCTCGCTACTAACAGGATTGGCTGGATTTGAACATCGCCACCCTCCGATTGGCCACTATATGTTACCCTCTGGTTGGCCACTCCCTTCTATGTTCAGGCTGAGTTCAGGATGCTCTGGCCAATTCCAGGATGTTCGAGCCCAGAATGTTCTGGCCAATCTCAGGATGTTCTGGCCTAGCCTGGAACCCTTTACACCAACATGAAAGTTTGGAGTACTTAGTCATTCAGTAACCATAGAAACAGTCATTGCTTAAAAAGTTATGTGTTTAACTGTTCACACCAAAAAAGGCAGTTTGTCCATTTTCTTTTTCCTTGGAATCTCTTTTGGTGAGCCTCTGCCAGTTGCTGGAGGGCTGGGAGCATTGCCCAGCAGCAGCACAGGCTACACTGTTCTTTTGCACAAGCTGTGGCAGGTCCATGTGAAATGGTGACTTTCCAGCAGCCCTGGCAGGTCTCTTTCATGGTGAAATCTGTTGGTTTGTGGACTTGTCTTTCTAGCTTCATTCCTTGGGAATACTTAAAACAAGGACGTGCAAGACATTGTGAAATAGAGTCTGAAGACCTTGTTAATTTTATGACCAATAATTTAATAATGTCAATTTATTGTTATTGTTGTTAATATTATGATGATTATCTTATTATTATTTTATTATTATTTAAAGCATCAGCAAGCCTAGATAGAACAGGAGTACTCCTAGGACTTAGGATAACTCCATGCATTGGGATTCGGGCCCAACAGTGGCTATGGCTGTGAAGAGCAGGGCAGGGCAGATTTCTCTGACTGTTCAACCCCCCCAGTTCTGCTGCCTTGGTAGCAGGCTGCAGAAAACCTGCCTATGTACAGTCTCACCTGTAAGACTTGGGCATAGAAATTTTGGTGAAGCTTAGGTCCACCCTAGCAGGTCCTTTATCCATGCTGTAGATAAGTCCTTCCTGTGTGAAGAACAGCTTCAAGGCCGCACTTGATTTTCAGTGGGAACTCTCCCAGGAACTGCATCTGTGTTGTCTGTGTTTAGGTCTGAGGCTCCTTATCAGACCTTCCAGCCCTGCAGGCAGTGAACCTTTCAGGAGACTGTAGGTAAACATACAAGGCATGCCCTATGGGTTGGTGTATGCAGCACAGACATTTGGTGCTTGGAGCAGTGCAGTCTCAGTCACTGAAATAATAGTTCTATTAACATATTAAATTTTACCAAATTAAGATAATTTTTAGAATTTAGATTATTTAGCTGATGGAATGAGTAAAAGCCATGGCCTCTAGCAATAGGCGTTGTGCATAATCATCTTTCAGATAAATCTTTTCCATCAGTTTGTGAGCTGGAAACCACTGGAGGCTGGGAGGGTGTTCTGGAAAGATACCACAGCATGCTTGCCATGTGCTAGCACTCTTCCCTAGACATTAGCTTTTGGCCACTGTTTTAAATCAGATACTGAGCTAGACAAACTTTTTGATTTTACCAAGTACTTCCTTCTGAATAATCTTAAGTAATAAACAGAACAAAAAGAACCCTGGCAATTTCTCAGGTAAATTAATTTCAAAGATACTAATGTTTTTATGTCATTTTACATGCACTGCCTCTTCGCTCTGGTCTGTTTAATTCGATCTACACATATGCATCAGGCACTGATGCTACATAAAGAAAACCGCCCAAAAGAAAATGAGGCCACTTTCTAGTGCCATACCTTTTGTTTTGTTTTGTTTTGGTGGGCGTTTTTTCTGGTTTTTCTTCTCCCCCCATCCCCCACCTATTCCCCTCCCAGGATCTGTCAAATATCATCAAAGATTCTCAAGTCAATTGTGGACTTTTATCCCTTCTGAAAATAAATTTCAAGTTCTCTCATTCCTAGCGTCTACAGATATGCTCTTCTAAAAATATATAAATAAATAGACTCTTCCTCTTAAAATGTTATAAGGCAACCACACGTTACTGTTTTGAGATTTTGGTTTTGTTATCGGTATTTGTTATTACAGTCTGCTTTGAGTTATCTATGTCAGCTTATCTAGCCTGTAAAAATACAGCCCAGGTTGATGACACTGAGGTTGATGCCTGGAACCCAGATTATTGGCTCAGTCCTTGCACTCCACAAATATAATTGTACTTTTCCTGCAAAGTTTTTGTCCACGAGCAGGCAGCAGGTTTTGCTCAGAAATTAATATAATATACCCAGTGAGACGTGAATTGCACCGTGAATTGCACACATGACCATCTGAGATCTCCCTTCCGCTGTTCCTGACCCAGTAGAGCTGGAGGTGTGCAGAAGCAGCATTCCCGTGTCTGGCTGCAACACTCCTTAATGTTACTGATTCCAGGAACATTTGTCATTTGGGCTGTTGCCCTATTCTTTGACAAGGAGACAGCTCACATGCCAGTTTATGCCAGTACCAGCAAACCTGTCTCCTCCCTAAACACTCATCTTGGTGAATCGCAGACTAAAAGTACCATGTTCTGTGTTGGTAAGTGGTCAAACAAAGAGAAGTCTTTTTTGTTCTGCCTCAGGACAGACCAGGTTTCACCTGGAGTGATCCAGCCTGAGCTTATTTCTGTCTTCTGCTCCACTGCATGTTTCTATTCCAGATGCCCAACATTATTGTATATACAAGAGAGGTCACAGTATTTATGTTACTGTTCGGTTAGATGACTGGAGTGCTTTCTTAAAGGTGTGAAGAATTTTTAATGTAAGGAAGAGACATAACCAAGGAAAAAAAGGGATCAGGACAGAATTAAAGCAAAATACATGCTTTGGCATATTATTCAAAGTCACCCCTAGTATAGAGTTGAAGCTTTAATAATTGTCCTAGGGAACTTTTTAAAAAAGCATCATGACTGCAGAGTAGAAAGAGGATGTAGAAGACTTTTTCTAGGTGAGGACTAGAGAAGAGACTATAGAGACTCTGGAAGACTGTTGATCTACAAGGGGCTTTTTTCTTAAATTCAGGAGATATGTGGGCTCCAGACTTCACATGGAGCCCATAAACATGAAAGAGTTTTTCCCTACACTTCAACAGAAGTCTTTTTCTTATGGTATACTTTTCTGATGTTTTGATATGGTAGGGATTTTTGGTGGCTGCTGTGTGTGATTTCTGTGCATGTGTAATTTCCTCAAGCTTAATGGCTTTGTTTAACGGCATACATAATTCTGTCGGGTTTCTGTAAGTCTCCTCATGTTAAGGCGGCATTTTCAGTTTGGCTGGTATAAGAAGCCATCATATTGGAGCACAACTGAACTTTATGCTGAAGGTCTCTTCTGATACCTGAGATTTTCTTTGCACTTTTAAACAGATTTGAGCCTGTAAGAGTCCAGAGGTTAGGTTTTTCAAATTACTGCTGACTGTGCTTCATACCGATAGTAAGAGTTGTTTTTTGGTTTTTTTTTAATATAAACAATTCTGAATGAAAATCACACCTTATTCAGATCCCAAACTGCATGGGACAGCTTTTACCTACCATTGCATGTACATGCAATGTAAAATTACTACTAATGGGCTTATATTGTAGCCTGTCTTCGATATATTTTTTTGATGAATATGCCTTGAAAGTGATACATTTTGTTTAAATGTTGCAAAGTGATGCCAGACACACAGAGATTTCAATGAATTTATTATTTATTGATATTTACATTAAGAAGTAAACAAGACATCACCATAAAAGCAGTTTTCTAGAAAAATAATTCTAAAATAAAAAGAACCCCGATACTTAATATTTTGTCTGATAAAAATTGGAACCTTCACTTTATTTTAAGAAGTTAATACTGTCATGTGCAAGCCTCCTTATATACCTTCTATAACAAAATAGCTGTCACTATTGCATATGGAATTAAGTATGTGGTGATTATATAAAATGAACATTCTTCTAAATGTGAAAAGCTGACCTTTTAAAAACACTTTAACAACTTTTAGTGTTATCATAAATCTTACCAATTCTTTAATGTTGCAGTTTTTTTGGGTGCATATATTACACTAGTACTTCTACGAGACAACTTTTGTTACAGGGAAATTTGGGCCTGGGGCCAGGTAGAGCTTTGGAGAGCTTTTAAGTTTGAGAGCCTGTTTCACAGCTGGAAAGCTCCCCAAAGTGAAGTGATCCCAGAAGAATATGTTTCCCATTACCCAAATCTCTACCAAATCATGCCTTGTAGCTCTAAAATAATTAAGACTTTGGAAGCCCCAAGAGGTCTTTTTTGATCCATGAATGAAGTTACCCCAGGTTCAAATAACTAAAACCTGACTCCCTCTTAACCAGCGAAACACAACCCCCCTCCTTTTTTCATTGTAACATAAAGAGAATGCTCAAAAATGTTAGAGCCTTTACACTTCAATGGCTTCAACCTCAGGACATGTCAAGAGTTTTGATTGCAATTGTTGAAGACCAGGTTGAGGTGCCTGTGCAAGTCCCCAGGGCAGAAGGAAGAGCTGATCTATAAAATATGATGTAAAAGACACATTGCTTTATTTTGAAGTGTGAATGACAATGAAATTGATAACATCAGAAGAACTTTTTGAGTGCTTCTGCAGCCTGAACATGCCTAAGTCTGGTGGGAACCAAGACAAAGTTCCTTGTTTATACCACCGATTCCAGTAGGCTTTTATAGAATACTGTCATGACACTGACTGGTTCAAGCTCCCTTGGAGATGCAGCAGCAGTTGTTTTGTTATAGTGTGCATGCTGTTGGGATTTCTCCCTCTCTCCCCTGAAGTATGCTAGATTAATGAAGATGGAAGTTGTTCAGGAAGCAGAAGAACCAGGTGGAACTCTGTTCTTTCCTTTTTTTTTTTTGGAGATAAGTACATATCTTCCACCTTCCGGAGCAGTACCCGAATCACAGACTTTATTTTATTGGGTGAATATCCTTTTAATACAAAGTTCCATGCTGAAGTTGCATAAAAAGCAAGTCTAGAGGTCTGTAGAGTCATGTTTGCCTTGTTTGCTAGATACTTTCTCTCATTTCTTAAGTCTTTTATTCTGTTCCTGTAGTGGTATAATTTAAGTAGGAGTGAAAGAGTATTTTCCCTTTTTCAGTACAGATTTTAGTATGGCAGTTTTGGAGCACACAAAAGAATGGATGTGTGTGTGAGCTCCCTTGAACTAAAGAGAAAATTGAAGTAACTGTCCTAAACATTTTATCTCATGACTTTCTAATAGATTAATTTTTTGGAGGATGACTTTGTAAAAGCTCGGTATAGATATCGCCACCTGGTTCTCTGCCTACATTTTTTAAAGAGCAAATCTTGCGCAGCTCTTTGAGGGATCCCGTTTTTTGAGTGCCTCACCTAAGGAAACAAGCTTGAATTCCTGACCCTGGAGATAAACTCATCATCCCTTAGGTCCAGAAGTGTTCAGCTGCAGTATAAATTGAAGCACTTATTCTCTGTGGAGAAAAGCTAGTTCCTAGTTTGGTGTCCTAGCTCTTTTGGACCTCCTTTTGAACATTTTTATTTACCCTTTACCTTTATAAGGTGTCTAAGCATCTGTTGAGACTGAGTGGAATCTGGGTTGCAATTTCTTAACAAGTGCCTAAAGTTTAGGCATTGCACTGTGGATCCTGCTCTCAGCTACTTTTGAACCTGTGACCCAGAGATGTAAAGTTCCATGTTGTATTTCCTGTCTTTTGAGTCATCCAACTCCACCAAACATGTTCTTACTGTTGCTAAGAATGTACTGTGAGTTGCCTGCTGACAGGTTAAACTCTCATTGTCCAACTGCTTCACATGTTACCAGGATTTGTATATCAGTCCTGGCAGTGTTATTCTTTTGTGCTTAATGCTAGTCTTTTGCATAAATTTCAGGATTAAAGTGTTCCAGGAAAAAAATAACTGCAATATAATTATATTTATTGTTACAGTCTCTAATTTTCCTATTAGTCCTTTTAAAATTGGGGGCCAGATCTCAGCTGATGTGAATTCCTTTAATAAATTCCCTTCTTTTCATAATAAATTATTCTTCTTCTTTAATTTTGAAAAGAAGTGCATTGATTTGAAATTCCATGGATTAAATTTGACTTAAGCTTTCCATCTGTTGCATTGGTCATATTTAACAAAAGACCTACACAGAAAATGTTTATAAGGACTGGCTATTAAGCATGCTGTTTCCTGTATTGTAGATAGCAGACATTGTTAGTAAGTAGCCAATTGTATTTTATTATGTTACCACGTGGAAAGACTGGCAATTAAAATCTCTCATGTACTCATTTTTCAGGAACAGTGTGTTATGTTTATACTGATATTAGAAATATTTATGCATCCAGATATTGGCAAATAAGAGCATTTGATTTTTAAAAAGAAAAAGATCAGTTGAATGAATGGTTTCTGGATGAGAATGATTAATCATGCTCTCTATGTGCTGAATAAGAAGAACTTAATTTATAATTTGAAGAGTTATATGAATAATACAGAATGCAGATGAATAACGTTCCTAAATAAAGTTGGATTAGCATCTTGCTACTTTCATAATTATATGAGACAATATTTGGATTACTTATTGCTTTAAGTTCAATAATCAGCAGTTCTAGTATGTTTTTAAGAGCAATGTTTGTCTGAGAAGGGGCAAAGAAGCGGCATATTCTTTGATCCAGAATGGAAATGGCTTGGTTATCCATGTGTTTATTTTAATTTTCTTCTTTTGTTCCTTCCTCTTCCTCCACTGTTTAGTCTTTCATACCTACCTGAACAAACACACTTTCACTTCCACAACCAATATTTCTTTCTGACTTTCAGCACCATTCATATTCCTTGCATTCCTTTTTAGCAATACACATTTGCTCACTCTTATAACAAAACACATGCATTGTGGCTAGGCAGCGGAGGTCAGCACTACTCTTGTGTCACAGGTCAAACAAGATCACTTACATTCTTTATCAGGGTCATTTCTTCTCTCTGGGTGGGATATGAACTTTTCTTTTTCTTAGAGAGGAAACAGCCCAGATGTTCACCACTCCTTGTTCAGAATTTCTGCTGCACGGTTTGCCATCATCTTTCATGTAAACTTCCCAACAACAAGTCATGAATCACCCATAACTTACTCTACTGGTTATGTTCAATATTCTAACAGCAAAGTAACTGCACAGTGTATTTAAATACACTTGTGATGTATCTAAAAAATTAATTCAATTTTTTTAAAGTTACATTTTAAGATACCTCCAATATTACTGATATTTATAAAATGCTCAAAGTGTTTATTTCGGGATTTTAGTAGAGGCATATTTTTTTTTCTGTTGCATATGCTTTCACACTCCCTAATGTAACTTGACTTAATATTATAAATATTTGTGGGGTTTTTTTTAATGTTTGTGCAATGCAAGAACATTTAAATGGAATTTTTCCAGGTAAAAACATTTGCATCTTTTATGATATTTTTTCTCCAGCTAAAAATAATTTCTCTTGCCATTTTGTCAGCTGCATAAAGGCAATGTTGCTAGTATTTCTTATTATTCATGCATTTTATTGATCCTAAAGGAAAGAGGATATTAATTATACTTTCACCACTGAGTATTCCTCTTTCATGGATGAATGAAGTAACACGTAAGAAGCTGTGTTACCAATCTTCCCATTCATTACTGATTTTTTGCCAGTATATTTCAGCAACATCCCACTTCCAGGTGGTTTTATGTCATAAGCATTTCCTAGAAGATATGTTATTCTCTGTTCTGTTTACTCCGTGCTTAACCTTTTTATTCCTAAAAGTTGGAATATGAAATTAATATGGAGGGGAAAAGAGTAAATAATCAAAGCTACCACAAACCTTTATTGAGAAGTTTCAGCATTTCTGGTGCTTTTAAAAACGCTTTTTAGAAAGTGTTTTTGTTGGTTTTCTCCAGTCTCAGTAGGTGTTCCTTGCTATTGTGTTTGCTTCTTCAGAAAGAATCATTTCTCATTTGTTTTGAGGCATTAGTACAACAAACGAGCCTTTTGGGTTCTCTCTTGAGTGCCTGTGTCCTAAAGCTCTGTCTACATTAGAAAGTAGTACAGCACAACAGAAACTGATCTCTAGGGCAATCTGATTGACAGATCTTAGCCTACATGGTATATGTTTTGCTTTGGCCTGGCTGTGGCCTGGTCTGTGGACTGAAAGCCTAACAGCAGCTGCAGAGCATTAGGAGTGCTGCCAGAGGGCATCATCCAGTTGTGTTTCACCTCAGAGGAGTCCAGTTCTAACACTCCAGAGCTGCAGTGTGGGAATGAGCAGGAGATTTACTTTTAGACTACACTGACCTCAAATAAAGCACAGTGGTAAATACATTCTTTGAACCTTACCATCTTCCTAAATATAGTAGAAATTCCAGATTTGTGACAAGTGCGAGAGCAGTTAATTTTTTTTTCCCTTTGTCAACATCCAGCTGAGCTTAACAGTTTACATTCTTATATGTTCTGTCAGCTAATTTTGTCACCTTACATTCTCTTATGTTCTGTCTCCAGGTTAGTTTGTCCCTTCTTGAAACCAGGTGCTGAGAACCTCAGTCTCTTATGCTATTTTAAAGGCCTTATCAAACAAATCAAGAGTTTTGGTTTAGGTTTTGAATAAGCCAATTTAGCTGGGTGTTCACAGAGAAAACAAGGTTCATGCGAGTCTGACATTCCTTCTGGGAGGCCACACTCAGTACAGCTGGGCCCAGGTCTAAAAATTACTAATTCATGTAACAAGGATAATACGTAAAATCAGATTACTGACATAGCAGCACCACCCCACATTATTATTATTTGTGTTACAGTAATACCTAGTTGCCTGTTAAGGTTCACCATCCCATCATGCTAGAAGAGTATCTCTTCCACAGTCCAGGGACAGGAAGAACCTTACGAGTAGGTAAGACAGAGAAAAATGGTCAACCAAAAATCCTAATTCATTTTACAAAAGATGAAGTACTTGTAACATAACTCATTGTCAAGGTGTTGGAATAGGCTAGGTGTTAGGGTAGTTGTTGAAGTGAGTAGTACCAGACAAGTGATATTTTGCATGCTGGTAAAGTTGGGGCTGTTCAGCCCGGAGAAGAGAAGGCTGCGTGGAGACCTCAGCAGCCTTTCACCATCTGAACCGGGCCTATAAGGATGCTGGGGAGGGACTTTTCATCAGGGACCATAGTGATAGGACAAGGGGTAACAGGTTCAAATGTAAGCAGGGGAAGTTTAGGTTAGATATAAGTAAGAAGCTCTTTACTGTGAGGGTGGTGAGGCCCTGGAATGGGCTGCCCAAGAAAGTTGTGAATACTGCATCCCTGGTGGTGTTCAAGGCCAGGTTGGACAGAGCCTTGGGTGTGACATGGTTTAATGTGAGGTGTTCCTGCCCATGGCAGGAGATTGGAACTGGATGATCTTAAGATCCTTTCCAACCCTAACTATTCTATGATTCTATGATTCTTAAAGTTGCTCTTTTGCATCAAACCACCAAATAAAGCGGGGTATGTATATTGTATGTTGGGAAATACATGCAAGTATTTTCATGTATGCAGGGAGGGGAGAAGAAAGAATGTAAAAGGGATCTTTCCATAGTGGAACAGCTGAAAATGGGGTTACCAACTCAGACATAGTTAATATTATAATTTAAGCTAAGTATTACTTATTCTTATAAAACCTGTCACTTTACAAAATAGTGTAGATGTACCCTTTATGAATTAATTACAATGTTCTTGTCATCACAGTGTGGCACACTTACTTCACATATATGCTTCTTGACAAAATACCTGTGTGTGACTTCCTTTATTACTTAGTATTTCCCAAACTTGACCCAGAAAGTTACAAAGGACTCAAACATGCCTAGCAATACCATTTTCTTTCTGCCCCGTGTTGCATCTTCAAGCCACAACAATTTCAGACCTTCTAATATGTATATATATATATTTAATCCTTAGGATTTCAGGGTGCACGTTTATTGTTTGTATCTAGTTTTGAAGAGATAATGCTTCATAAGCCATCCTTCCTAATACTTTAAATACATATTTTTTTATAAACCAAAATTTGTTGCTGAGATTCATTAAATGATAATTAATGCTGAAGTAGATTGGCAAATTGTTCAGTTTAGAGAAAATCTAGATGCACAAATTTGTTGATTTCTGTGAATGGAACAACTGTGTGCAACTTCTGAGCACAGAAAAATGAAATACACATATCTAGAGGAGCAGCAGCGTTGTCATCACTCTGCCCAACACTTGCATCACATTATAATCCTGAAAAAGATTACTGCCCTATTTCCATTAATTTTGGTAACTTATTTTGGCTGTTGCATAGTCCAAATCTTGCAGAGTCCCAGTACTTAATTTTAAAATTTATGTGCTTTGAAAAATTGTATAAGGCAAGAAATATTCTTTGAGTTTTTATGCTGTAGCTGAGATATACATTTTTAGAGCTTCCATCAGCTTTGGCAAAATGAAGATCAGTTTGATCCAACTTCTGAAGCTGGGAGCTAGGCCAAGACTCTGGTAGTCAGAGATCTGCAAAAGCATGTTGCTGTTCTATTACCTGACACTTTTGGCCTTATTTTCAAGATTTTATATACTCTCTTTATTTTCTTGTGCGTATAGGGCTCATATTTTCTTTTTCTCTGAGGCTAGAATCTGATACCATTTTCACTTAGCATCTTTTGCACATCACTAAATGCATTATGAAGCAGTTCCTCAAGCACAACTCCACTATGGGGATATGTTAACGAACAATTGGTTGAGCTCCCTTAACCATGGGCATTCCTATCTTTTATGAGTATTTAATCTTAATTAATAAAACACGCCCAAACTTTTCCAAAATGCTGATTCTTTCAAAGAGTAGCCTTTGTTTCACCCCACTAGTTTTCTCAGCACCTGAACATTGATTCTGAGTGGAAAAATAGTTTCATATAATATGCAGGCATACACTTCAGCATGAATAACCCAGCTATAATCAATCAAAGTAGGAATGGTCCAATTATTCCAGGAATATAAATTACTGATTCAGTATCTGTAGATTAAGTTTGTCACAATGTAACTACCTCTGATGAAACTGTAAGTATGGTACATTATGAAATCAGATATATTAAGAGAATTCTCTTATCTGCTTGTTTCTATACTTCATCTGCAAACAGTATTTAATTTATCAAGACGTTACAAGTTTCAAATCTGAAACTTGCATACCTAATTTAGGTATATTTTTGAGAATTTCTGCTTAATGTTATATATTATGAAGCATTTCAGAAACTGTTTTGAAGGCAGTATGCTCATGCAGACAGCTTACCCTCAGAAAAAACTATTTTTTTTTTCAGGTAGAGCTGTCTACAGAAAGCAAATGATACAGAGGAGACAATGGATTTGCTTTTACTTTTTCAGCTGTGTGTTGTTTAGGTTTTATTTGCAATTGATAAAAATTGTCTCATGGTGAAATTCCATCTGTGAGATAACATGTGACCTTTGCAAATTGAAGGGATTTCTTTTGTTATGAAGAGAAAAAACCAAAATGGGGAAAGAGAAAGGAAAAGTTGGCAATTGATCTTTAAACACTTGTGGAAATAATTAGAAAAACATCCAAAAAATAAAAAGGTTAATTGTAAATGACACTGAATTAAAAAAAACCCAAAACAACAAAACAAACCAAAACAGAAACCAAACCAGAACAATAAAAAACCCCACACTTATGCTACTAATTCTCATACTCCAAATAAGCTGGAGTAAAAGGCAATATTACTAACTATAAAGTATCAAGTAGTTCATTCAGTCAAGAACATGAAAGCATTAATGGAAAATTAGAATGCTATCACTTTACTTTCTGATAGAAGTTAGTTTAATGTCCAATACTGTAGCAGTAAATTTCCTACCAGTGGAATATTTTGACAATTTAATATTTTTGAGATTTAGCATTCTGCGAAACCAGTGGTGTTTGGTTTGGTTTGGTTTTTTTGGGGGGAGGGTGGTGTGGTGGTGAAGGTTTTAAAAAAAAGCCACTCCCACTTTGCTTCTCTTCTTTCACATTCATATCAATACTCATTTGCAGGGAAAGAAAAAAGGAAATTAGAGGTATGGGGTGTAGGGAGCTGTTGACACACTCTGCAAGACAACAAGAAAAAAGTTGAACTCAAATGGCTTTGGCAATTTGTTGCAAATGTTTTCAGCTAATTCTCCAAGGCTTTTCCCTTGGCACCAGCAGAACTTCCCACCTTTTTTAGGTTCACCCTGTTGTGAGTGGCCTACATCACATGCATGTGCTTCAATCTGACAGGTCACAGAAAGTGTAGACTAGCCTTTCACCTCCAGTTGCCCCTCCAGTCTACTTCCTTTAAGCAATATTGGCTTGCGCAGCTAAAAACTGCTTTTTACATATATTGAAATTCACAAGTGCATTGGAGGAAATGTGATTTTTTTTTTTTAATCCCCCACAAATTCAATAACAGTTTATTCCTTTAAAAGGCAAATTGCAGAAGGGAATAGCTTTGAAAGCAAACTGGAAATATAAAGACAGGAAATGAGTCTGTGACTGTATAACTTGAGTTCATAAATGGGTCCTTTTTTGCTATGAAACTGGGCTTTTAAAGTAGAAAAATCACCTACTTAACAAAACCATTTGCAGTTTAAGCACTGCAGGAGCATGAAATAAATCCATGTTTCTTTCCAATATATCATTCAGTCTATCAAACTATTTCCAAATGACCAAAGATGTAACAGTGCAGCAGAAGGTTTCATACCTCTTTTGGAATGGTGAATTTTTTAATATAGTCCTTTGAATTTCCTTGTTCATTCAGGTTTACAAAGATGCCTATAAATCTTCCCTTAATCTGAAAGTGAGACAAGATATTCTTTCTCAAATTATGAGCTACAGACACCCTAACTTCCTTCAGAAGCCCCTTTCAGTTCTCCTGTGGCGATGATTTCTGCATGTTAATGCATTCAAAGGTAGTCTGCTGTGTAAGTCTCAGAATGCCTGTACGTGCTTATTCTACATCAACAGTTATTCAGGATCGCCGGGATTGTCCCTAGTTACCATGTTACGCTGCTATCATGTCAAACAGCATTGGTGGAACACTGAAATCGCTTTATTAGCATGACATTGAAAAAAACCCTTGCCTACACTCTTTAGGGCAGCATGCAACTACTATAAACTCTTGTAAAAATCTCTCTAGCCTGACTCCTTCTCCCAGGTAAAAAATACGAATAATCTGTTGCTTTGTGTTCTGTCACCCTCACCCCCCACATCAATAAATAAAAAGCATGTACAAACAAGCTTGCACATTGTAAAACAGTTCTGTAGGATTTAGGCTTAATTGACCAAAGAGAACGTTTTCTTCAAGATTTTCTGATTTTTCTGCTTGCTGAGAAGTAGTCTTGTTTTCTTCCTCTGAATTTTAAGATGAGATGCTCACAAGTATCTTTCCCTAACCCACTACTCTATCACAATTTCTTACTGCTTTACGGAAGCAACTTTTTTTTTTTATTCAGTGGTTTAAGAAAAAATAAATATATTGCAAATCTGAGGGATTTTTGCAGATTTGGGTTACCTCAGACTATGTTGTGTATCAGAAGGTGAAAGTTCTGCATAGCAAGTGTACCTTGCAAAGGAATGGGGAGTAAAGGCCAAAATCATTCTGCATGTTGGAAGATTAGGGATGATGTATGGATATCGAAAGTCTTTTACAAAAGAAGTAGTGATGAATGAGCAGATGATGTTAATGTCCTGTTCGGTCCATTTGGCTGAGGCTATGATTGATGACAGGGATCTCTGCAGGTTCAGATACTGTGCTTCCAGTAGAACAAGACTTAGCTGTGGAGCTTTAGAAAAAAAATTATTTTTCTTTTTTTTTTTTTTTCTTTTTTCTTTCCCCACTCCCTAGAAAGCACCGCCGTGCTCTAAAATATACTTTGTTGCCATAGCCTAAAGCTATTGTAATATCACCTTAAGGTATGTGAACTGTAGGGATCACACATGAGATGACTGACAAAGCGATTGAGTAGTTAGGAAGAACATCCTATATCTGAGAAAAATCTCATTTTGTTCCTATTTAGTCTTTAATGAGTTGGAGTGGAGGGGGCGAGGTTTGCCTGTTTGGATTGTTTGGTTTTATCTTCCAAGTAGCTATGAACCAGGGAATGATAATTACATTTTCACTCTAGGCAGAGTAACAAAAGACACTGTAATCTCAAATCGTGATTAGCTCCTAAGAAAGAAGCTATAGAAAAAAATATCGTGTGGGAGAGAAAGTGGAGGAGGGTGTTTATGACTGTTTTTCTTTGTATTATTTAAAATAGTAAAGGTGGCACTCTGCTGAGTCATTCTACTATGTGTGTGAAAATGGCTGATCGAAAAAGCATGAGTTGTATTTGATTCGGCATTTAATTATGGTCAGCAAAACCTGTGAAGCTATCATATTGCTTCCTTCTTTGTTATTTTTAAAGGTAATTTTGTCTATCATGATAAATGGTGTGTGTGGGGGTGTCTCTTTTTTGGTAGGTTATGTAGGAATGGTATTTTCATTATTCCTGTGGATGGGAACTTTGAAAAACATTACAGTTGTCTTTATTGACGGATGAATTCTGGTTTTTTAAAGGAAAAAAGAGTAAACCGAATAGCATCTTAAACTGATTGAAATATAATCCTTTTTTATACTGTTTTAGAGAAAAATTGTCTTCTTGAATATAGTAGAATAGACTGAAACCACCTTAATTATGATATTCTCTACTGTGTCTTAGAGAGTTTCTTTTTTAAATTCTGAGCTAAATTTCACCATGTTAAAGTCATACAGATTATTTTGAATATTGGTGTATTTGAATATTTGAATGTAAAATATAACCTTATAAAATACATTTTGCATTCAAAATTAAGATAGACTACCTACATCACAGTTACCAAGGGCTACAGAAATCAATACTGTTTAAATAGTCACTGTTCATTGAGTCTTAGACTTGTTAAAACTTAAAACTTTCAAGTGGTTTGAAAAACCCAATCAAGTTAAAGTTGATTGAAGTATTTTATTTTGATAAGATGCTTGATCATATTTTTTTATTATTTTCAGTAAGTTGTTTTGCTTAATTAACCATAAGAATCTTAGCAAGGTTTTTCCTGGAAAGTTTTCTCTGAAGTGTATTTGAAAGATATCAACCTCTAGCCAAATGAGCATGCATATATGGTAGATTTTGGTTGCTGAATTAATCTGTATAAGCAGCACTACTTTCAAAATGACTGGTTCTGATTTCCACTTAAAAGGTGATAATTTAAAGTTAGCGTACTGTCTTTCCACAAGATATTTTTATCAGTCGTCTAAAGGTATTTAAATACAATCATGTACAGAATATCACTAGAAATATTTTTAGAGTTGAACAGAGATAGGTACACATTTGATTACCTTTCATGCAACTACATCCAACTTCTGCATCATATCACTTTTCCTTTACCCCTCTGCCCTTCATTATCCTTAATGCTGCTGGGACATCTGTCCATAAGTCTAGCAGGTGGCCAGCCGAGGAGGTGGCCTTAGCCACACCACCATTTCAGCTTCGAAATACATACCAGACAAGTTCAGATACAGCTCTGCTGTTCAGACTACAGCAAGAGTCTCAGACAAGTTATTTCTCACATACTCTCCTGGGGTATTCAGCAAAGTTTAGTGCACATTGCTTACATGCATCAGAGAAATTAGTTTAGGTACTTTTTCACTGATTACTGCATCACTGGGTTAACCCATAAAACAGCAAATGTCCTTAAATCTGTCTGGGACTTGAAAGGAAGATTCAAGCTCACCATGACTTTCTGCTGTCTGATTTTGCCCATGCTTTTGAAATTAGGATCCCCACCAATCAGGAGAGGGCCAGAGTACCTTTTGAAGATGCTTGTGCTCAAGCTGTTTCAGTTGAAGCTCTTCAATTTTGTGTTAAAATCTTCAATATTCTATGTATAATTTGAAGTCAAGGTCTGCAGGCTAAACAAAGTGATCAAGCCACCAAGACTCCATGTCTTGCCGGTTCAGTGGGCATACTGAGCATACAGAAGGTACAGGTATCTCCTGCAATTTTTATTTTAAAACTAATAACATTTTTAGGCATTCAGATCCAAGGGAGAGTTCAGAGTTGAAAATACTGAAGGGTAGGAGTTGTCTTTGCTTCTGCATCTTGGAGAGGTAGGCTGAGCCTCCTATAGATCCACCTCCTATTGACTGAGACTGATTGCTCCTCAGTTTGCCTGTATTCACAAACTTGTTAGGGTACTTTTAAAACTGTGGGGTTTTTATGGAGCCTGGACATCTCTGAAGGTGTATTTGGTTTCAGATTTTTGGCTCCCAGTTCCCATAATTATTTATAAAGGTTAGACCTCCACTACCTAAAAAGAAAAAATAATCTTTCAAGATTTTTTGCTTGGTATTGCCTGGACCTTGCAATTTTTAAAGTTCTCTGAGGCATCAGAGGAAATTTTAGTCCCATGGCTTTATGTGTTCCAAAAGTTCACTTCACTGAAGCATCATATTCCTGGCAGCACTATGCTCCTAACTTTTAACTTGATTAACAAAACTCCCCAAAGTAGCCTGAATTCAAACCTGGATCCTTCACATAAGCCTTCTTCAGGAATATTATTCCACACCTATTTGCCAGCTGTTTCCTTCTGACCTTCCTGCTGCTGAAGCCTTTATCCACCCTCGAGCAAGCCTGCGGATCATCTTGCACATCTCCCTGGACATGCATTATCTCCTACGCCCCAAGCTTCTTTCCCCTCCCATAACCTTCCTGGTCTCCCCACCCAGCAGGGTTATGAACTCCCAGGATCAGGACACATTCTCTTTCCATGTGTCATTTACTTAGATGCTAGGTAGATTAGCATTATTAATCTGTGTTATTATTGAATAGTATTTCTGTAATAATGTTTTTTGTTGTTGTTGTTGTTTTCTGTGAAGAATCATCATTTTGCTTAACCTTGCTAAGATTTTTAAAAAAAAAAAAAAAGTATTCTGGGTTTTTGTTTACAATATTATGACTAAATGAGTCCAGGAAGAAAATATCTATGTAGAGAGAGAAAAGGAACATTCTATAGTTAGGCTTTCATATTGTTATTTAATAGAACAGTTTAATTTGTAGCCTGATTTTTCAAGGGACCTTCAAAACTGCTGTGTTTCACCGATACAGAACATGAATGAAAAACATTTTCTTGAATCATAGTCTTACGTTAAATGACTCAGGCCATCTTCAAAACCTCCACACTGTTAATGAAAGTACAGTGATCATGAAGAATGGAACATGGCCAGCATGTCTTCAACTATAGTCTTTTTTTAGGGATTTTTAGGGCTGCACATAAAACTTTGAGAGCAGTTTATAGGAGAATGAAGTTACTGTGGCCTTGGACATTTAATGAATTACTTTTCAGGGCTAGATGAGAAGTCCAAAGGTTATTAGTGGGTTATGGTTATTTCTGAAATTCTTAAGTAAGTGGTGAAAAATACCTATATTCAGTCTAAGAACTTTGTTAGGGACAAGAAAAATCACCTAAATAGCAATTCGCCCTTAAAAAAAAAAAAAAATCTTCACAGGAACTTATTTGTACCGCAAGAAATGAAGGAGTATGGCCTGGGAATATCCTGATAATCAGTTCAGGCAGGAATCAAATGTTTTGGATTAGGTAACTCTTCCTGCCGAGATCCCTTGCACCCTAGTGTCTGTTACGCAGATGATGAAAAGTTGCTGGAACTCATTTTTCTAGAAGAATTTTTTTTACATTTCTTCACTCTAATTGGTTACCTCAGTGTACAATAACAAGAAATTGAGAAGAGCGTTCAGAAGCTGCAGCTCTTGGTCCCCTGTTACCTGTTTGAGTTGTCTCATTAAGGAGGATGAGACTACAGACATGAGTCAGTTCAGGATTTCACCCAGTGGAGCACGCTAATTTTCACAAGAGGGAAAGGGAATTTTCTTTAGTTTGCTGGTCTTTCTGGTTACTTTCCTAAACTCTAAATCTGTCATCTGCTTGCAGTTTGCATGTGCTTATGTGCATCTAGCTGAATCTTAAAGAATTGCAGATGCATGTGTATTTCTGAGAAAGGCATGCCTATCATTCTTCTTTGAGTTAAATGGTCTTTCAAACATCCTTCAAATACATATTTTTCTTCAAGAAAAAGCTTTCTGCTGGATGATAGTATTTCTTCACTCAAGCTAGGTCATGATTGTAACTTTGATAATACTTAAGTAGTCTTAGAGGCTACAACTAGGAAAAGTTCTGTGTAAGTGGTTTATTGGATATCCCCCTATGTGGAAAAGAAAGTAGGTCTTTCTGATGTACATTTTATTTCATACATGTTCAGTTGCCTGAACACATACTCTTGTGGTCTATATACAGTTTCATTGCTTTGGCTTTCTAGTGTTAAACATTATTAGAAAAGTTCATAATTGTGCTTTCATTGTACTCTGTTTGTGATTTGTTTGGCTTTTTATTGAGCTTGTCATGGCTGATTCCTGGTAATAACAATAAAAGATGCCAAGGGGAAGGGAAGAAATAAAAGCTGAAACATAAGTATATCGTCTGCTTAGAACTAATCGCATTTTAACAAGTTATAAAGACTTCTGTGAAATTGATGATAGCATTATTTTTCATATTTAGAGCTGAATGCAGTCCCTGACCTTTTTATTCTTTTAGCTTTGGGGGCAAAAATGGCATACTAATATCTTTAGGTATCAAACAATGTTAACTCCGGATTCAAACTTTATCTAAACTTTCTAAGTGCCAGCAGATCTTTGCACAAAAATTTAACCAGAATTTCTGAAACAGAGGTGGCCCTTGATTTTTCTTTCAGTAATGCACTGGTTGAGAATGTTTGCTGCATATCCTTTGAGGATGTCATAGAACTGGGAGCTGGGAGTAGGGCGGTGATAAGTCTTTGTTAGTTCTAACTCTGGTCTGCTTCGGGACCGGCGCTGCTAGCCCTGGAATGATTTAGAAAGTCTTGAAAGACTTGGTTATGGAGGCCTGTCTCTAGTGACATCCACTCTGGCTTATAGTAGTCTGTCTCTGTTTCCTTACAGGTAGGATCATGATCCAGACAGTGTCTTTGTAGTGCTAGCAGGTTGTCCTGATGTACATGTCAGTGCCCAGCGCTATCCTGAGATAGCTGCCTGATTCTTGAAAAACAGCTTAGAAGTGCATCTGCCCTGGGAGAATACTGTTGGTGTTTGCTTTATGTCATTTTATACCTGGGGTGGAGAGTGGACAAGAATCTGGTCCTTTTTTAGCATTTTAAATTCTATGTTAGTACATAGGCAAAATATACATGTGCCAAAGAAAAAGCAGAATCATTCTGTCAGGTTCTTAATTTTTTGTTGGGCATCCTGATATTATTTTGACTTATCCAAAATAATGGAACTGAGCTTGGATATTAAATGGTACCAGAGGTGTGTTTGCAAGCTGCTTTGTTATTATTTAATAGCAGTCAACTAATTAAATTCTCTCCCTAGACCACTTTCTGTCACTCACTAGAATTGTGAGAGGGGAAAGCACAGGATTTTGGAAACTGAGTGGATAGAAAGTGCCATACCTCAGCTGTTGTTTTTTGTGACTAATACTAATGGGGTAATGTACCATGCCAAAGCAACTTATGCTGAATTTCAGCTGTTTTGGAAAAGGTGATTTAAAGACATTTCATACAAAACCACTGATTGCTGTGGGCAAACCAACAACAAATGTGCAAATCAGTGAATTGCTGCATTAATTCTGGCATTGTCAGTCATTAATATTCAAAATTATGACCACAAAAAATGAAGTAATGGTTACCTTAATTCTCAGAAACAGATAAATAAATGGTCTACTGAGTTAATATTTGGGGGACCTAATCTAGAGCAGTGACTGACTGGTATTTGCCAACTTCATCTGTTTTTAACAGGACCTCTAGGAGCCAGCCTGTATCACTCACTGCATGAGCTCCAGGGCAGACTGTTAATTTCTTCTTTATTCCACTGTATTTTATAAAACATGAAATAATTTTCTTACAACAGATCCTAATCTCTTATCAAGAGAAGAAATAATTGGGTTTGATTTCAGCTTCTAGAAATAAGTGTTATGTTATGTTATGATTTTCCTGTCAGCAAACACATTTTTAAAGGGGGAAATGCTCTAAAACTAGGCAAGAGGGAAGATAAAATCAAGCGGAAATGCATTCCCCACGGGAGATGGGCTAGGGTTTTTTTGTTTTGTTTGGTTTTTTCCTAAGCAGTCATTCAAATCTGTTTCTGAAATCTTAACTTTAGCAACTGCAGATAGGACGTTGGAAATATGTGTGGAGAAATTTTTTTGAACTACTTCCATTTTTCCATAACTCCAGTTGGGATGCATGATAAAATTATCAATGAAACCTCCTAATTTGATCCTTAACCAAAGAGATGTCCTATGAATCATCTGTGTTTGTGGGAGGCAACACTGAAGCTAACAGAGCAGGAATGGGACCCAGATGTTTTCTGGGGAGCTGTTTGCATTGTAGACTGTGTGTATTACCTAACGTAGGCGACCATATGGAAGAAAAGGTTGGAAACATCCCATTACAAGTCATATATCACTGAGCTGACAGCAAGGATTTCAGCTTATTTTTATTTAAATCATGAAAGCAGCTGCTCAGCTGTCCAGCTGTATTAAATTTAACCCTTTCTCTGGCAAATGAATTTTGCCTTATGAAATGGTAGCCAAACAGTTTGGTGTGGTTGCGGAAAACCTGACATGGGAGGGTGCTGTGACAATCCTTGCCCTGTCCAGCAGGACAGTGCTAATAATGATGGCTAACTGCCACTGGGTGCCAGTGTAGCCACTCAATGCACCTATAATTCATGAAACACCAGCAAGCCTCTTATTCTGTGAAGGCTGACGAAGAAAGGCATACACACTGTATAAAGACGATATTGGTAGAATTTTTTTTTCTCCTACTTATTCTTCAAATGTTGCACACCTTTAGAATAGGTCTTTTATTTTTGTTTTTAATTTTCTATGCCCTTCCGTTTTCCATTTTTCTTTTGTATTATTATTGATTCTTTCCTCATTTTCCTTCCTCTTCTCTGTCTGTGTTTTGATATGTTGTTTATCTCACTGTGTCTCCTGTAGCCTCTCTTCTCAACTCTTTCTGCTTTTCTTTCTTCTGGCTCTATTCTTTTTCTTTTCTGCTCTCCCCCCTATTGCTTCCTCACTGTCACTGCTGTATAATCTTCTCTCAGGGATTGTCCCTTTGCTGCTTCTCTGTTCTCTGTCTCCTTAGATATACTGTTTACTTTTTACTGTGTCTTTTAAAGGATTTCCTCTTTCCATAGATTTGATATTTATATTAAAAAACTCACTTAGTTTGCAGGGCTGTTCCCATCAGTAGGAAACAATCTTTGGCTTCCAAATCAGTCCTTCACCACATGTGTCTCAGGCAGGTTATTGATTTGTTATTTTTCAGTGCTCTTTTGCTAAAGAAAGAGACTTTAACTGAAGCCTAACAGTTACAGTTAAGTAACAGCCATTCAATAAGTACAGACTTTAATTTCCTGTGTAGAAATCTGTAGAAGAAATGTGAGGAGTATCCAGCATAATACTAAACTAGATTAGTAGTTTTGGCATGCTAAAGCATGCTAAAGTAAGTTTGTCTCTTACTGTTTTGGAGGCTGTATGCTTTATTTTGTGCTATGTCCACCCTGTTCACCTCCATGTCAGAGTCCTCTGATTTTCTGTCAGAGCATGGTTGGTTTTTTTCATTTTATAGCCTTCATGGTTTATATTGTAGTTGTAGTCCTTTAAGACTACAGATTGTTTTAGAAGGGTTTCTTCCACATCCATCAATACAAGCCTTTGGCGTAATGAAGTGGTATACTTATGTTTGTATTTGATGCAAATATTTACATCCAAATTATCATAGAATCATAGAATGGTTTGGGTTGGAAAAGTCTTTAAGATCATCTAATTCCAACCCCCCTGCCATGCACAGGGATGCCTCACTCTAGACCATGTTGCCCAAGGCTCTGTCCAGCCTGGCCTTGAACACTGCCAGGGATGGAGCATTTACCACATCTTTGGGCAACCCATTCCAGTGCCTCACCAGCGTCACAGAACTTCTTCCTTGTATCTAATGTGAACTTTTCCTGTTTAAGTTTAAACCAATTGCCCCTTGTCCTGTCACTACAGTCCCTAATGAAGAGTCCCTCCCCAGCATCCTTGTAGGCCCCTTTCAGATACTGGTAGGCTGCTATGAGGTCTCCATGCAGCCTTCTCTTCTCCAGGCTGAACAGCTAGACTTGCATCC
>WYDI02004709.1:0-29056 GCA_009867235.2 Psittacus erithacus
GTGCCAAATCCACACAGGGTACAATGACCACACCATATTCCACTCTGACACGAATCATAACTGTGTTTATCACATTAATAATAAGAAGAAAAACACTTCTCATACTACACTAGACTCAAAGATAAGGCACAGCATCCTAAAAACACACACTTCTGCTGAGCAGACACTTTTACCAAATGACTGAAGCCTGATAGCAGGATCATTAGTTATTCTTATGGGACAACCTCAGCCAGACACAACGGAACAAGAAACAACACATTTCTCAATTTACAATCTGTTACAATAATATGGATGCATTATGAATGGGCAATAGCTTTACAAGATGGCATATTACTTATTCATTAGACCATTAGATCTTCATAAAAGCAATGCTCTGAAAGCTGCCTTTCTGTTTGCCCTATCATGCCCAACAGAAAGAAACAAATGTTAGTTCATGGGAAATTCAGAGTTAGTTTTTTTTTCTTTTAAAAGATACTTCATTTCATGTGAGACTACTGATTTGCCATAGCATTTTAAGAAAGCCCAAACTTCGCCCCCCTCTCCCCACCTTCAGTTTCCTTAATTTTTAGTTAGGCAAAGTGCCATGTGCTAAAATGTTTAAAATGGGTCTCAAAAGTGGAATTTAAACGCTGTTTAATGCCAGAGGAAAAAGGAGTTGGCATCATCCTTCAAAAAGTTACTCTGTCACCTCACAGAGGAACCACAGCAAAGAAATTTACAGTTACTTTAAGCTTTCATTTGCTTGCCCTGTAACAGCATTTAGATGATTTCACTTCATGGATTGCCTTAAATTGGATAAATCCAGCCAAAGTGGATTATGTTATTTATTGTCCTTTACTGTGCAGAGTATGGTTCCTGATCAGAATAATCGCATCGTTTATCTCCACAACATTTCCTACTGTTTTATCACATTTCAGAACACAGCATTTCTTAGCTACTTGAGATAAATTATATCAACGAAGTGCTCTCCTGCTGGAGAGTCCATTTTATTTTCACAAACACACAAAAACTGGCCACGCTAGAGTAATCTGTGGCTAGCAAAAGCAAATAGTCCCTGCAGAACTATATTTGAAATTTTTCCAAGTGCACAACTCTTAAAGCATGCTAGCACCAACTACCATGTTACCATATGTTTAACAAGAGGTTAAAAACCATTAAGCTACTTCAAGTTAAAAAATAAAAAAATATATCTAAGATATATAATATAAAACATACATGTAGCAGTAACCAGGTTTATGACTAACATCACTTCATTGTATTGTCTGTTCAGAGAAACCACCACCTTTTTATTTTGAAAAATCGTAACATTTTAGCACAGTGAGCAACCGAGTGGCCTCTTTTCAAAGGTATAGGTTTTGTACCACATGGAATCAAAATATAAGACTACACTGCAGTCATGACAATGTACGAGGTTATTGGCTCATTTTACAGCCAAGATAATTACAGACCATTGCGAAACTGTTTCATTTAAGAACTTCTGGCAAATTTATTAACTGAACCATTTAAACATTGGATTGATCTCTAGGAAACTGCTGGCAATAAATTAAATTATTAAAGTAGTATTTTGCAGTCTATGTCTGGCAACTCTGAAGTAGTCTCCATTATTTAAGCAAATACAAAGAAACCCCCTGGCATATTAGAGGGAAGCTAAAGGCCAAACACTTTGTGATTAAAGAATCAGGAGTACATTTATGCAATTTCAGAAAGTGTAGCTACAGTACCTGTATTGTAAGCGGCAAAAAAGAGAGTAAGGTACCATAAGGCTTAAAGAAAAATGATACAGTGTTTCCAAGTTTTACATATTCCATTTGAAAAACACTGAGTAAAATCTGCTAGCAAGAATTTTAGTGCATTAAAACATTTTCTGTAAAACACACAATATATTAGACATCTTCAGAAAGTGAATATGCTTTGAGAATATCTCAAGAGGAAATCAAGATTCTGTTCACACAAGCTGAAGAGGCCAGGCAAGTGCTGCTTCGCATCATACTACATTCTCCAGGCTCAGCTTGCTAATTGCATTAGACGCTAAGCATAACATACTGAGAGAGTCTAACATACTGAGAGACACAGGAAAAAAAACCTTGTAGTTGCCTTTTCTAAGTGCATCATACTGAAACCTCTGTTACAAAACCTCATTATGGAACAAAATGCCTCAACCCCCCACTTCCCACAAGGGGCTTCAACCTGCACCTCCTTCCCTACACATTTTTGGGGGCACTTGCCACCCTCCTGTGCGGCAGCCATGCTATCCCCAGAGAAAAGAAACAAGTTTCATCCAGACTTGGAGGCAAGTAAGCAAGAAAACAAAAAAGCCCAAACCAACTGGAGTATTAAAACAAAGACCACAGCTGCTCCGGGTACAGACCTTTTCCCCAAGACTGCACACTTTTGACATTAAGTACATGGACCATAAGATTAAATTCCAATCATTGTTCAGATATGCAAGAAGCATTCCCTATATATTGAAGGTAATAAAACACTGCATCACAAGCGCAAGTCTCTTCTACTACACAGTAAACCTCTGCCCTCTCCTTCTGTCTGGTTCCACCTACCCACAGGCTTTTCAGTGTTTAAGCTTTCAAGTGGACTGGTTATATTTAGAAAGAACTAATCCAAGAGCAATGATTTCAAAGGACATAATTAAGGAATGCAAAAACAGGCGATACCACTAGACGCTGTTAAGGAAACTAATCAACAGGCTATTCCCAAGTTCTTTTCTAGCCTTTCATGTCATTCAAGTGACAGTGTTTCACCATTCACCTTTAAAAAAAAAAAGTACACCTACTCAGACAGGTTGTAGGGTTTGTTTGCTTTTTAAACCAAAATGTTTTCTGCTACTTGGTTTCATCGCCTGCTTCTAGTTCCACTGTAGTAAAAAAGAAAAAAAAGAAAAAAAACAAAATCAAGATATCCATTTAAAAAGTGAAAATAACCTCACAAACAAACCAAACCACCACAACACTCATCTGTTACAGGAGAAGTAGGAAACCATAAGCATGAATATGAAAAATAGCATTCTTAAACTAAAGCTCACTAAAGAGCACATTACAACCCTATGATCCTGTCACCCCAAGTTGCTGCTGAGGAAAGAACCCAGAGCAGACAAGCTCTCAGTTCATTAAGTCAGCCCTGTAAAAAACACTGGTCTCATTAACATCAAGCCTGTAACTCCCACCTTTTTACAAATGATATATTCTATGCAGACAGATTTCACTACATGTTGCTTTACCAAATTAGCTACATTTCCAATATGTTTTACTACTGGTACCTATGAAAATAGATTCTTTTTTTCTAGGTTAGACTATGGAAGTAAAAAGTGGTCTCCAGACAAATAAAACAAGCTACTTTATCAAAAAAATCCATTTGCCTTGATATAAAACTGACTATACAACATTGTATTGGAGGCTTTCACTTGAATTCAGGGATAGTTTTCTAACCCTTTCAGAAGATACTTCTCATTTTCAGATCTATATACACTGTAGCACTGACAACAGCTTTTGCTTTCTATCCTCTTCTATTCATACATTCCCCAGTTTGAGCTGCTCTGGAATTGTAAGGTCATCCAATAAGTCATATTTCAATCTCCAAAATCTTATAGCAAAAAATTAAATGTTTTGTCAAAAGAGGGAGATTTTTAGATACAAAGAGAAGCATTTAACACGTAGGAATCTCTGTCCTCCTTTCCCAGCTTTATTTTAAAAAATCTGGCCTCCCAGATATAAAGTGGCACGCTTGTAGTATAAAATCAAACAGATTTGTAAGACAATGGCTATTTTTGGTTGCAGAGTCAGTTTTAATTAGAATGCCCTAAATTTAGGACCTCAAATTAAGGACAGAATTTTATGGCCCTTTTCCCAATAGATTTCTAGCACTTGATTGTCTTTTTCAAATACACTGATGTCTGTGCCCTGTAACGTATGTGGAAATTTAGCTGACCTCTTTTTAAATTGTGATGAAATTGCCTCATCAAGATTCAAAAAGCCCTCACCTCTCTTAAAGCACTTTATTCACTAAATACGGCTTTTGAACCTTAATTCCTCCATTTCAAATTGAATCTGCTAAATTAACGCTGAGCATGTCTCTGCAAACACCTCAGTAATGATAGTGCAGATGAGATGCGTTGACTTCCAATTCAAAATTTATCCTGAGCAGAATCCCTGAACAACAGGGTATCCATGGATACCCAGGTCCGCCACCTCCCTCACTACCTAAGTAAACGCTTACATTACAGCTTGCTAACTTAATTAGTTCAGACTTGTAACAAGCCATTTTACCATAGCAGAAGAAAACTGGCAAGTTAGAGTTGAAAGCTAAGCAAAAGGCACACCAGACTGCAAGCAGTGTTCGCAGCTTGTAGCGGTGCAGAACACACTAGTTTTGAAGGCAGATAAATAAGGTGGCTTAGAAATATATTTTTGTCACCAGAATTAATGAGAAGAGCTGTAATAATAGAAGAGAATCATAAAGAAAGCCATGGTAATGCAGAGACTACTGGTGTCCTTCTATGCGATGAGTCCCATTAAAGCTAAAGAAGAAACAGACAGGAACACACTATAAATTTCAAAATAGTTTTCAGTACAAACAATAGAAATTGATATTTGACACTCTAAAGAATCATAAGTGGAGGGAGTTGTTAATCATTTTAAACAATTAAATCTTGAGAGATACAAGTGTAGTCCTCAGTTGAGATAACTACAGTGAATTAATTTTAATTGTTTGTTGGGTTTTTTTTAATAGAATACCATTTACAGAAGTAAAATATCTGGTGGTTAACCGCATGAGACCACAAATCCAGGTTTGATTCACTATTACTTTTTCTGCCAGAGATCTCACAGGACATTTTTCCGAGCTTTGACTGACAGTTTGAGCAGTTCTATTTTTGTCAACTGCTATGATTCACCTCAAAAACATTCTTCTCAGAAGAGTTACTATGTTGAAAGTAACAGCTTCAGCTTGGGAACATACTGGAGACTCCATTTTTTACACAAGTCTCTGGAGCAGTATTATGCATAACAGGTCTATAAAGCCTGAATCCATCCATGAGTGCAGATTAGGTAAAAGATAAACACACCTCTGTCAATCAGCTGTATTCACCACCCAGGGGTACACTGCTCTTCGCTTTCCTTTGGCAGACACTCTCCAGTCTATTCAACAACCGTACTACCAGTTTAAACTTGTGATACTCTCATGCATTCACTTCTCATTACTGCCATCTCTTAGCACTTTGATCACTGAAGCCTGAATATATATAATATAACTCCTTAGCTTGTCACAGTCGTAAAGTTTTTTTCCGCCCCCATTTGTTTCCAAGATACCTAAAACACACCCAAGAGAAACAGCTCTTTGGCATCTGTGGTATTTGTATTGACACCTTCACATACAACTCAGGTTTACAGTGGTATCACCACCCTCCCTTACAAAATTTTCCATCATAAAAAAAGTTGAAGTCCTGCTAGATAACAAAACACCACAAACAGCATATTGTCACCTCTGAAAGAGGAGGGCAACATAACAGAACAATCCATTTTCCAGAAGTAACGAAACTGGCGAAGACAAATATCTGAGAACTGCACTCAGTAACACATCTCCTATCATAATAAGGGATCCCATAAATACTGAGCAGCATGTGTATCTCCACCAGAAAGCAGAAAGTGCATGTTAACTGATCCACACAGATACTCTTCTGTTGATGCTGATTAATAATCCTTTGGACTAAAAGCTAAAGAAGAAATTAAATCCATTTTAGATTTTAGCTAATATTTATAAGCTTTCTCAAGTAGAGACTCTTCAGGTCAGCTAGGCTGGACTTGACCTTAATGGAATTTTCCCATCTACTTGATTCTATGATTCCTCAAAATATCACTTCAGAGTAGCTGAATACAGCCCTCATTTAAAACTTCAGTGAACTGAACTTCTTAGTTTGCCACAGTTATTTCACACGTTCATATAATGAACAGTGATGTACAAAAACCAGTTTAAATTCTAAATTACCACCTAGGACTAAGCCTAGACAAAGCAGACACCTGAGCTCAAGAGCAGAAATTTACAGGGAGTTTCCAACTAATGATCAATTGCAAAATCAACATAAGAAGAAACGTAAAAAAGAGCTTGTAAGAAGTTATTAAACAAGGCAGCAGCATCACTATTTTTAAGACAATGTCCTTCTACTTTTTCCTAACTCAAAAAAATTAGTATGGGATAATTAATAATCACATAATTACAAATATTAACACCTATCAATCCCCAAAGGCCACCACCTGTCAATCCCCAAAGGCCACCTGGATTACAGCCACATTTCAATGTTCAAATTGTTTAGTGTGAATATAGCTGTTCCTAAGGTTCAGAGATGCTGTTCAACAGACTCTGAAGGAGGAAAAAGACAGTTATTAAAAAAAATCAAAAACATAAACACTTCATAAATTATTCTGGAAGAGGCAAATAAAAGTTTTCACACACATACCCTTTTTAACTAGTGTTTGCTCTAGTAAATCAATGATGATTGCAAAATACCATTAGGAAAGTCAATGGACTAAAATTCACATAATCACGGAAAGAAATAACACACCTTACTTTTAACATCACTGCAATTTTTCTACAATATTCTCCACCACGAAAAAACATTAAGTTCCAGTAAAACATTTGAAAGGACAGATTATTTTTTTTCCTTTCATTATTAAAAGAACTTTTTTAATATTTAAAACCTACTGAAAGCACCTATATTTTAACTCATTCCTTCTAGGCTCCCCACACTTTATGCAGAACTGGTAGAATTATTCCTGTGGACTTCGGGCAGTGCTGAAAGCAGGAGCAAACACAGCTCCACCAGGGATAGACAGCAACTGAGACTGATAAAGCCATAAAGAAACAAAACTCTGCTGGGACTGGGCCTGAGTCATCAAGATTTTCTGGCAGAGGATCAGTGCCTTTTTCACTTCGTCTTGTATGAACTTACTGAGACTAACCAGGGCTGGTTTTTGAGGCTGGTTTTTGTTTGCCTTTTTTTAATTGATCAAGACTATAAATCAAACACAACTGAGCTGTTATGAGTCCAGTACACTAGGGCAGACAAGACTTCCATTGGGCATACATGCAACCCTATTTGAAGGCTACACAAACACTCAAGCACATAAACATTTCTTTCTGTTCCAGAACAAACATGCAAACTGACAAAAGTGTGTGTGTATGTAAAGGTTCTTATACACAATGAATAAATAATTTATTTTTTATTATTAGCTTAACATAGCATATTCCTCATATTAGCATTGACTGGGGAAAAGAAAAAAAAAAAGACTTGTCTAGCCAAATTATTTTTAGTTTAACAAGAATATCAAGCAATTAAGGTCTGCAATCCCACCACACTGAGAACTTCACAATACTCAGCAAAGACCATTGTTTACAGTTGAATGAGAGAAACCAAAAGATAAAAAAGGTCTAATATGTTCAGCCACCAAGACAATTTGTTTGACTTTGAGGGGAGGGGTTCTTTGCAGACAATTGCCTAAGGACACAGACACACAACCCGTAAGTTACATCTAGAGTAAAGATATATGATAACATAACAGTTAAAGAGAGACAGCAGCAAGGGCTGAGAAAAAGGAAATGGATATTCAAGTAGCACAACAAGTGAGCAAACTATCCAAAAAAAAATAAACTCCAGTGAAAAATTAACATAACCAAACAGAAAAACAAGCTACCAGCATCAAAAAGGTGCAGAATAATACTGCATCTCTTCTCCAAGCAGTACTTTGTTGGGATGCACTTCTCTCTTACAGCCTTAGGAGGGTCTGAATAATAAGATCCTACAAACATATAGGTCCTATAGCCCAGAAAGAAACAGCCTTCAACATGCCACTGAGGTCCAGAAGAGCTGCAAGGAATTCCTAAGACACCGCATACATTTCCAGACATGCTACAGGGCATGCAAGCTTTGGTTTCTCATTTGTTAGCCACTGATCACTTGTGTATTAGTTGCAGCTGCTAATAACTTTTATTATGGGAGGGAGGCACAAGGGCCACAATGATGGAATGGTTTTGCATTTTAACTCATTCCCTTACCACAACTTTCCCCCCATTGTCATATCTCTCAAGGCCAGAGAGAACATGCTTGTTTGATTAAGAGCATGAAATTATAGAAAATTTGTGATTTCACAGTACTGGGTGATTAAGTCTTTTTTCCCCTGAAGAAATCCATTAAAGAAGCACATGATATTTGCACTGTGGACATCAGAACCCCAAGAGTAAAACTGGTGATGCTCAGCCAGCACACCACATCATTTGTTTCCGTGTAGACATGACACGAAGAAAGAAAAGCAAAGACTTTCAGAGATGCAGGATACAGGGGGCTTGTTGATACCATTTTAAAAGCATGGAGTACTTGCTTTTCCTTTTTCGTTCCTCTTCCCTCTTCCTTTTAAGAAATTACAAGTTTAAAAAAACCTTCTAATTCTCCTGTACTACTTTTAATAGAATATGCAACACCAGTCAGGAAGATCAAGTCATTAAAAGCCAGTGAGTTTAAGCTCGACTAGCAGTGCCCTGGGAGAGTCAAAATCTCCTCCCCAAACAATCACTGTCTTGACTTTCCAACAGCCTTAAGGAACCACAAAGAAGCATGAGAGTAGCACGGCACAGGGAGGGCAGAGAGAGCAGTGAGGGGATCCTCTATGAATAGACACAAGGAAATGGAGGGTGGGGAAAAATACATGGGGTAGTGGACAGTTGCTCTGGTATTGACAGGCAACAACCACCCTAGTCAGCTCAGCATGAACACCCGAGATGGGTATCCAGTGACCCACAGCAAGACTAGGGAGTTCTGTAGAGATAAAACTTGAGAGCCGTTCACAAGCTACTTCCCATTCGCCCTGTTACTTCCACATATCCATCCCTATTCCCCACTTGTCCTCACAGCACAGCTTCGTAAGTCTCTAAGCCCAGGCCCAAAAGCAGCAGAGCCATTTCTTCATCTTTTCTTTTACAGTCCTGCCCACAAACACTTCTTATTCACACCATGTGCAAGAACTCCTGCTGCAGTGAAAACAAAACCAAAAAAGGTGTCAAAATACAAAAATATGAATGGGAGTTTCAGCTGGAGACTGAAACAGAAGGGAGCTGAAGTTGATAGCAGAGATTTTCACAGAAGCAGGCAAAGTGAGAGAAGGGAGGCAGAACCTTGACCAGGAATTGTAAAAAAGAGCAAACCTGCCTTGACTGCCACTCAGTTTGCTGACTACAGGAATGACTGAAACACTTCTGGGCATACTGCAGGACACTTAAAAAGTAAACTGGGTCCAAATCCCAGAATTCCCATTGCCGAGATGAACAGATGAGGTAACTTTTAATCAACAGCTATAATATAGTTGTGTTTCTATCCATAAATAAACTAAATCAGAAATAAAGAAAGAAACTGAATTGCAGCACAGCACATTGGGGGCAGAGAATAAAGCTGAAAGAAACATGTATAGAAGTAAAACAACATAGGAAAAGCTACAGAAAGGAAATTGAAATTGTTCAAAGATAAATTCAACTACACTTCTAGCAAGTATTCTAGCAGTAAAGCTAGCAAAACTGAGAAAAAGCCAATGCAGTCATACAGGAAAGTACAGCAAATAATCCAGACCTATATAATTGGTATAGCATAAAAATACTGGGTATACAAGAAAAAGATACACAGTAAAGAGACTGAAAAATGACAGTTGAAAAGGTAGACCACAAAAGTACACTTGCCCAACATGTTCTGAAAATATATTTTCAAAGTACTTAACTACAGCAAGTTGGAAAGAAAGGATATATATAAAAGTAAGGTTTGAAGGATGGCAAAAGGCAACTTTGGTGGAGAGGCAAAAACAGTTATTTCCCCTCTCAAAAAAGATGAAGATCCAAGCAGACTCTGGAGTTGCACTCCCTGTAACTACCCATTTTGAGTTGAATTGGCATATATAGATCACGGGCAATGAAATATGTCACTACTTCTCATTTTTAGTGGCCTCCTTTCAATTTATTATATTGTGATTGCACAAACACACCCCTCATTGAGTGACAAGCTCCAAACATTAGAATGTTGAACCACATTTTTGACATTTGCCAGAAGTATTTCTGGACTATTTCTGGAAAGGACAATATAATTAGTTCTGGACTTAATTTACTCCTGCCCAGATAACAATGTGATGGTGATGACCTTCAGTCATAACTGTCAGCTCTCCAGCGATATCACTATTGTCATTTGCCACTGGCTTACCCTCCCTCACTTTCAGCTTGGGTGGAACCATCCTGTGTGATGTGATACATTAGCCTAGAGCAACGGTGCAGTTACTAGATTTGCTTTTTATTGTATTAAATGATTCCTTATTTGGGATAAAATCTTTACAACTTTCTAAACAAGTAATCCTTTCAATATCATCAAAAGAGTTAAAGCAAATTACGCCAAGTCCTTACATGTATTTAATAATATAATATTAATTCAATAAATGTATTTAATAATGGTATTAGTACCATTTTTTTATAAACCTCTACCAGATTACAATGCAAGGAACATACTGACTGTCCTCTACTAGGCTGTTGTTTTGTTTGCTTTTTGAAAACCCTAGAAGTTGTACATACCTCTCCTTAAATACACACTGTTTTCTTCAGACCAAGTCAATGCTCACCAGGGCAATTATCAAAAGCATCAGAGCATTAACACCATATTCTGAAGCCACGGATACATGGCATCCTCTCTAAGGGTGAAGGGAGAGCTCTTATTTGGTGGCAGAAGACTTGTTATTTGTGAAAACTAAGTATTTCTGACCAACTGCTGAACAGCAAGTCAGGTAAATTCTTATTTTCGGCAGATATTAATTAGTTTACCTGAAGATTTCTGCTTTCTATCTTAGAAAACTTTCTGGAAAGCCTGATTCAACTACCCAAGAACCTGGTATTTATTTATCTCTAAACTAAGAGTGGCTTATAACAATGTCCTTGCAAAGATTTGGATCTGTAGTCAAAGGCAGTCCTAAGTGTGCCATACAAAGGTTTCTGATACTTAACGGGGCTCCTTTACCTCCGAAGAATACTAATTATTACTTGTGAACTAACATTTGAAATTAGATTTCAAATACTTCTCCAACATTCACATTTTCTCCTCAGGCAGCTTTGAAGCTTACTTGCCAGAGCATCCACTAAAGGAGGGTTGCAGACACAAGCAAAACATGCACTCACGTCTGTAAGATTTCCCATTTCCAAGATTTGGCTAGATGTTCTGCCTACCTGCCAAACTCCCTATCCTGTCTGTTAACAGGCAGGCTCAGATACATCACTTTCATTGCTGTCCAAAATAATTACAGAAGCGCATCACCTGTCCTATCCTAAATAGTTGACATGCTTCAAGCTGTCACCACTCCAGCACTTAAAAGCTCACTGCTGTATGCCTCTGTGGCAGATGCTTGTAACATGGAAGTTGCTAGTATTTTTGGACAGTTATCTATCAGTAGTAAGTACTGTGGGGCTAGCATTACCTTTTCCTTTTTAGTCTGGCATAAGAAACAGACAGCTTAGCTGCTGAAAATGTTTACTTTCCTTTCCATGCAGCAGCAGTACCCTCCCAGTATCACATGCAAGACAAAGGAGATCCCATCTACCATCCAGACTTCAACACACTGGTTAAAAAAAAAAAAAAAAAAAAAGGGGGGGGGAGGGTTTGGTTTGTTTGGGGTTTTGTTTTGGTTTTTTTTTTTTGGGGGGGGGGTTGTTTTGGGATTTGGTTGTGGGTTTTGTTTTAATTTCTTGATTTTTACATTCATTCATCTCACAATTTCTTTACACACTGTTGAGACAACTGGAGGCCAGGTGCTCAGTGCTCTCTAACTATAGCAGTACAAGGGAACCATCCCAAGATCCCCTAGGCTGAGTGTGCAACACCCTCACCTGTTTTCAGAGTAAGGAATCGGCAGTACCTTGGACACTGCTTCTTGAAACTTGCGTCATGCCCTTGAGGAAACAGAGACTTGCTCAGGCCTTGTGCTTTAAGAGAACTGAACACATACTTATTTGAAAAACATCCAAGCACATACCCATGATTAAATAATGTTTATCTGCGCAGTTTTTTTATCTTCAGGGATCTATTTCTTAGATGTTTTTCTGTGTTTGGAACTTTGTTGCCACACTGCCTAAAAAATACACACTATAAACTAAGCTGAATTATTTACCAATATGACCCTCTCTTGAGTACACTAAGAAAAGGTACCTACCTGTAAGACATTGATTAAAAAAAGCTAAAGCTAGATGTTGTTTCTATTTTTAAAGGGCAGAAGATACTTTAAATGGCAGTTTACAAAGAAGACAGAAAAGCAAGCACTCAATTAAGCAGACTAACTTGCCTCCAGATGTCTTTTTATTCATAGGCAGGTACCTGCACAGGTATTTTCACCTTCAACTGCCTAGTTAGAAAATTGTTCCTTTTAAATCTGAGCTACTTCAGCTTAAAACACACTGCAACATCCTGAATATGACTTTTTAACATAAAGATGTATTTGCAACTTTGATGGGAAACATAATGAGTTAACAGATTTTAATCAGCTGTTGACAAACAGAAAACAAAAGCAAACAGGATGCAGTGGATTTTTTTTCTTTCCTACTTATCCCCATCCTCAAAGCAGATTACTTGTCTTATAATCTCTCCAGATACAGCTACTCCCCATCTTCTGACACAGTACTAAGATAAAAAGTTGAAAAAAGCCAATCAGATCTTACAGTGCTTCAATTCACACACCTCACAGATGCTTTCTAGCCTTCTAAAAGGTTGCTCTGTACTGTTCTGGGCATTCTACTATTAAAAAAAGGATATTACTTAAACCATGACACTTCTATAGAAGACAATCAAGACAATACAAAGACTGAAAAATCAGAGTTATTTAAAGTTGCTAGGAAGAATAGCTCCATTCTCTGGAAGAGTACAAATTGGAAGTGGCCTTCACTGAGTTCTGCTTCTGATGTGAATAAAGAGTAAGAACAACTCTGGAACAGGAGCAGAGCCAAGGATCATCTTGCATTGAATTTTAATGGGTTTTATTTTTCATAGTCAAGTTCATATAACTACTAGCTTAACAAAAAAAACCCAACAAACCCCCCACCAAAAAAACAAACTCCCCCAACCACCACCAACACCAAACACCAACAAAAAACCCAATCAAACCACACTATGCAAAAAAAAAAAAAAAATTGCACACATGAATCCTCAACATTTGCCTGGAATAAGACCATTAACATTCAGCTAATGTAGAGAAAACACAGGAGGTGGAGGAGAATGTTTTTAAAAGGGATATGTGAAAGTGAGAAGCACATCCTTATTTTCCCCAGTATCCACCCAGGGAAAAGAGAAGTTATGAACTACTTAACCACAAAAGTTAATTCTTTATCCCTATGGATAACTACAGTTTCCTCACACACCAAGAACTCTTGCTGGCTCATTTCTTTAACTAGAAAAAACCTAAGACCACACAGTAGAAAAAACCCATGCTATCAGGCACAGCCAACTACAAATGCTGGCAACTAAATGCTTGCCCCTACCAACAAACACACCCTTAGCTCTGCTGTACTTCCCAGAACACTGGAATACATAAAAATGAGACCAGCTCATGGCTACAACTCCTGAACTCAGGACTGTGAAATAACAGCAGAGAGGAGCACCTCCCACTTCCCTGATAACAACAGATGTGATGCAACTCTTCCCCATCACTACCCATCTCGTTTTCTTGGTTGCATACCAAAAGTGAGCAGAAACAGCCACTTCTGCCTAAACAGCTCCAATGTTTTGGAACTGCTCAAAGGGCAGTGAGCAGTAATACAGACACAGGAACCACAAAATTAGAAGCTATGAAAGTTATGCTGTATTATGCTCATGTTGCACTGATTCCCCATCGAAGAACAGTTTAGCTACAGAAGAGCACAAAGCTTGTATGTAAGCACAAAGCTTGAAGAAGCTGCTTAAACGCTGGAACAGATGGCTCAGTCATCAGCAACCCTCAGCTCAGCTCCCACCCGGGTGGAGTGGGTACTAGCAGAACTTGCTAGTGTTTCTGGCTACAATAACCACAGGATATGCTGGATATTGGCAGACTGGTGACGGCACCATATCCTAATAGGCACAATGTACAGAGATGGTAATGGAAATAGAACATGTCATTTATGATCTCAGTTCACCACCAGTCATGACTGTCTCAAGCACTGACCCACTACAGGATTTTTACAGGGTTAAAAGAAAAAGGAAACCACCTATGGCATCTTTTTCTTTCATCCTTGATTTTACACCTGCTGTCATTGATCAGTGGTCAGTTCTTTCAGATGTCACAGGTATATGACCAGCTTCTCTTTGGCCTACAGTGACATTTGCAAGTCTTTACAGATGCTAAAAAGAATTCAAACTCTTAAATAAAATACCACCAAAACATAAATAAATAAACACTCTAAAATTAAGGATAAAGCCTAAAAATTACTCCTGCTTGTATCACAGCTGGGCAAATCATTACAAGACAGCTGGCAGCTGAGAGGGATGCCAACATCAATCTATCAATCTCCATTTTGCTACATTAATATAAGTCACAAGTCTTGTGATTTGGATTTCCTACAGCCAAATAAAGGGGTTTTCAACTGCCTGCCATTTGGCAGATTGGCAACCTCCCACCTTTACTTATATTACATCCTGCCTTCTGAGTGTCTACATCACCTGCAATTCTGTTTTGACCCCACTTTAAAGAAAAAAAAAAAATCAGGTGAGATACTTCAATAACACTGCGGGAGATAACACTGGCAAGCATGAGCAAAACCACCTCTGGTGTTTCCACATGCTCAACAACAAAATTCACAACTTGCTGCTCCTCTACCCAGAAAGTGAAAACCAACCACCCTGAAACAGTCATTAGAACAACCCACAGTGCCTGAGCTCTGATTTCCTCTATTTTCATTGCCATCTCTGTACAAGCATCCTGATCTAAGACACACACAGGGCAACTGTATCATTTTGCTCAAGTAAGCTCGCTAGCCTCAAGCTGCATTTATTCCTTTCACCTTGATTCGGAAGCACAGACCATGTCAAAATGTCTTGAAGGAAAATTTTAAGAATGCAGAAGTCTTTGAAAGATAATCGAGAGAAATCACAAGGCAAATTCAGAGAAGTACCATGATATTACATGCTTGGGCACCTACTCATTCTTCATAAGAGTGTCATCTGTAGAATTTATAAAGCCTGGCAAAAGTAACTGGAAGAATACCGGGAAAACTGAAAAGCAAGCCACAAAACACTATGCAGCTAAAAAGTGATTCTTCATATACAGCACTTCCTCATGTTTAACACAGGCGGTAGATCCTGAGCAATACTGTTTAACAAAGGTTTGCTCTACTGACGCAAACATGTGGAAACAACACACTATAAGAAGTCTCCTACTTTCATGCTCACCAACACAAGTATATGGCACATATTAAGCACTGTGAAAGACTGCAGTAAAGCTATACTATCATACCGTAATGCAACTACAGAGTGCTTAAGACACATCAATAATACGTCATCATAGATCTAGTATTTCTCACCAGTGGCTCATTTTCAGACTGCTGTCCTGCATCTGCTGCAGCAGCATGCAAGATACAGGGCAGTTTTGAAAGTAGCAATGGGTGATCTTTGATACTTTTTAAGGAAAATAGTTCACATTTCAGATGCAGTTTCTCTGCAAAATATGTTCCTGCCTACATCTACCTAGAGCTGTAAGTGACCAAACACTGACAAAAACAGGCCAAATGGGTAGTTTTAAGGATGAAAACTTTTCTTTTCATTTTTTTATTATACTGTCATTTCTTTGCTATGGTTTGCATCTTCATCCTTGAGTAAGAAATACATACAAAGGATGCTTTCCCTTCTCTCTGCTGATCAGACAAACATGTTTTCTTCTTTCTTGAGAGCCTGTCAAAGCCCAGCAACACAAACACTGTAAATCAGTTCCCAGTCTGCGTAGGTGGAATCATACTCACAAACATCTCCTTTCCGAGTCCAGTGCCACAGGCAGACTATTTTGCACCAAACCACCAAAACAAGATGAAAACCAGCTACAGAACCAAGCTGGCTTCACACCACTGGCACAGGACCTACTATCTCTGCCTCAGGTTCATTCAACATTAAGCAAAAATCAGTTGTCAGGCAGTCAGATGACAAGGCCTAAGCATTAATTTAGTAATAGCAAGGAACTCACTGCACAGTGCTTTCTTGTGGTTGCTTATAAGTGATAATTGCACTAGAAAAATTATTTGTGTTTGCATAGTTTCTCTAATGGTTCCAGTTCATACCAGTCTTAAGTTTCAAATATTCTTCCCATTCTGTCTAAAAACCGTGGAGGTAAAAGGACCCTTTGATAGATCCATGTTATATTTGTGGTTGCCTTAGAGACTTTACATGGCCTTTGGCAAGTCAATTTACTTTCTCATCTATAAGGTAAGGTAGTAATAGCACAGTAGTTCCCAAAGGTGTTATGTGTTGCCCTGACTTCTGAATAGAAAATGCTTCATAAATATTAACATCATCCAATAAAAATGCATAAAATATCAGAATTTAATGATACAATTCAATCTTATTCAGGATCTGGAAGATCAGCTAGTCCTACTTCCACAGAAAGCCAGGCAAAGTCACCAGGGATGGGCTGAAAAGCCCACATGTCAGCCAGCAGATGTATACACGGTCCCAAGTCCCACAGGGCGGGAGTGATGCCTTTCCTGAGGTGCTCAAGAGGTGAGTGCACAACAGCTAGGATGAATGTGGATGCTCTGAAGAGAACAAGGAGGGCATGACCACCTTCTACAAGACAGCAGAGCACAGGTTTTGCTATTAACTGGACAGGATTTCCCTCTTGCTATGCTGGACTGAAGAAGAGAGACAAGGAGTTTAACACACAGCTGGGTATTCATTGTCTGTGCAGGCTGCTTTCAGATGGATTTCACAAGCAGAAAATAAAATTCGGCCCGAAGATACAGCAAGATTATGTGAATAAACAAAGCTGGAGAATTGCTAGTGTTTCAACAGAGACATAATGCTGTGACACAAAACCCCTACTTGAGCTGTGGTGGCTAATGATGAATAATTATTGACTAGAGGTTTTCATGCTTTCCTTCAGAATGACAGCTTGAAGCCAAGGTTCACTTTGTCTTTCTCAATACTAGAAACCACATGGCAAACAGAGTTAAAGTTTATCTTTTGATCTAGCTAAAAACAATAGCATATGTATATGCTGTGTATTGCATTTAGATATTTTGCTGTAAGAGATATCTAAATATTTATAAATATGCAGATTTTAACTTCTTTGCTTTTTAGGATTGCTTTTGCATCCTGCTTTTTTCTGACCACTCCAGTCTGGCGACTGTTCAGTGATAACACGTAAATACTCACCACAGCCCAAAGTAAGCAAGGCAATTATTTTTAGAAGAGAAAAAAATATATTCAGTTTTAAAAACAGGAATATTTCTGGATTCATGCAAAACATACCAGAAAAACCTGAATTTTCTGTCATTCTGCAAGGATAGAGTGTACTGCCAACAATATCATATTCATCACTGATGTGTCACCTTGATAAGGATCCTTATTGTCCATGGCATAGACTTGAGGGCACAGTCTATTTTACACAGCTCCCAGTGATAAGTAATTAGTTATGAACAGTAGAACATTCTCCACAAAATCCAAGTTAAGCAGAATTATCTCAAAAGGAGCAGCAATGCAATCACACACCAGGTCTCAGCTACTGTGCTTTGATTCAGTAGATTATTTTCAAGCTCTTAAATGCCTGGATTTGTTTACAAATACGTGCCTTGTACAAGACAATGAAATGTAAAGCTAAAAAAGCAAATACAAGAGTGAGGCTAACCACACCTGCAGTCCTGCTAGTGCTGCAGGATCACTCACAACTGAATCCTTATTTGACAACATCCAATTAGAATATTCACTATATTGTTGATTCTCAACCTAAAATAATTAAAATTAAACATATATGAGGTATTACTATCATCTATAAATTGCTGCAATAAAACCAAATGTTAAGAGGTATTATGAACATATTCTCAGTTCTCCTGGGTTAAAAAGCAGCAAAATATTATTCTGAGATGTTAAGTACTAAAACAAATCCCTGAAGCACAGAAATTGAAGAAAAAAAGTATTTTAAAAGCTCCTTCCCATTATCATGATTTTATTTGGCATAAATTCCTTTTGTATTTTGCAGAAGGCAACACTACACTCCCATTTATTTAAGGGCAGGGGAGACAGCAGGGAAAGGGGCCATAAACAGGTGTGAAATCAAGCTTAATAGAAGGAAAAAAAAAACTAAGCAGCATGAAGCTTAATGTTTTAGTAGAGACACTGTAATTTAGGAAAGGGGTGTGGTTGGGAGGAGGATAAGCAAGGAGTTTACAATGCCCACTGAAAGCTCAGCTGTTACAGGGCTGCTGTGCTGAATGACTGCTGAGACTTGCTATTTATTTCCTCATGACATTTTCCTTCATGTCAACAAGTAGGCCAGTTATAGAGTTAGTGGATACAAAAGCATTACCTCCAGTAGAGAGCTTTATTTCACCCTTCTTCCAGTCATTTTCTCCATAGAAGAGATTAGACTATAGGGGCGCAGTAATGGGTAACTGGAAAGGACGGAGTATAAAGCAGTTTTGATGAGTTGAAACCCACAGATGTGCCATGACAAGTTTCTGCTACATGTACACAGTATCACAACTTCCTGCTCCAGAGATTTTACTCCTGATTACAACTGATTCAGAGGGAGTAACAGGCTAGAGGAGTATCAAGTACTTTCTGAAAGAAAAGCCAACTGCAACCTATCTCGCAGCATCTAGAGCCCAAAACCAGTCTCTGAATGGACAGGTATACATCAGTCTCTGAATGGACAGGTATACACCAGCTAGGATGACAGTTTAGAGTGAAACATCAGTTTCATAGATCTTATAGATCAGGAAGGGCTTTTGCCAAACTCATTCAAAGTAAACTTATACAGAGGCTTAGGATACAAGCAGTCATCCCAGCTTTTACAGTTTAACAATTCCCTTTAACAGTATTCTAACCTCTCCTCCTGTGGATCTGGTACTGCCTAAGTAAAAAATCAGAAGCTTGAAGGCATAAACCTGTAACTGTTGTTACAAAAGTCTCATGAACGCATACAACCACACATTTCAGACTAGAAATATGAAATGTAGCAATCAAATGCAAGTGAAAAGGCCATCACCGCCAGCCAGCCTGGGAACAAATGCAATCACTCAGGGCTAGCAGCAGCATGGCAACCAGCTACCATATATAAAAAGTACATTATAGGTAGCATCAAAGAAGAAGGGGAGCACACATGGGTTTGTGAGGAGAATTTGCAAGATGGTAAATCAAAAAGTATCTCCCCCATTAGTCTCCTGTGAGCCAGAGAGGTTCAGGGAAAGGAACATTTGAGCAAAGAGGTTTACAGAAAGTAACACAGGACATGAACCTTGAAAAAGCAGCTGCTTACCAAAATTTATAGCCTAGAAAATTTCACTAGGTTATAAATTACATTCCTCATGAGAGATTCAATTGTGCACATAAATATGCAAGTTTAAGTCACAATGCAAATATACTCCTGTGTATGTATGCTAACTTATATGCGCTCCATTGAGTCTGAAGTTAAAATACGCTGCTGCAAACATTGAGATCTAAAATCCCATTAGTGCTTTAGCAAGAGCTTGCAAGCTAGAAACTTACAGATCTATTATCCAATAATTTTATAGAATACATGTTCTTTTCCTTAGATAAGCACCTTTGAGTCTTCCTGTCATGTTATAAAACATATGCATCTGCTTGGAACAGATATTTAATGAAGGCATTCCTTGTAAAAGAATATCTGTTTATGTTTACATTGCATTAAATATTTAAACAACTTGTTATGAAAAAGCACTTACAGAAATGTGTCTAAAGAGGAATAGATTTTTTCATATCTTTTCTTCTTAACCTCTTCCAGAAAGAGCTATTAAAACTGAACTGCTTATACTACTGTGCTAGGGTATGCGTTTTGTAAGGAAAACCAGGTGGATAACGTAGCTGAAGACCACAAAACTGTAAAACAGACCCATGACCAGGAAATTCCGCTTCTCTATACTAATAATCTTTATGTCTACAACACATCTGGTTATCAATCAAAAAATCTGACTTGCTCTCACACAGGCCTGTAGGTAGGAGGGGACTCCATCTCATCACCGCCAGAAATGAGACTATATGGGTTTAGTGTAGCACTAGCTGGGTTTTAAATTACAATACAAAGTGACAATAACCTCAATGAAGTTCCAATTGAAAAGAGACAACAAAAATTTGACTCTACTATGCAAAACAAAGCAATTCCCTTTTTCTTGCCAACAGAGTACTACTACATTCCAGTCAATCCTTACGGATGCAAGAACAAAATTTAACCTGAAGTATTTGAATCTACTTTTAATAGATTCCATCAGAGAATGGACAAGTACACAAGAAGCTTAAGATTGTCACTTCCACATGGTTTTCTATCTCATTGTAATACTGACCATTAAAACTTTCTAGTAGCAGTTCAAATCTTATGCTTAGTTTGAATATACTCAAAAGCTGCAAAATAGAAAAGCTCAAAAGCTCCAATACATTCCCCAAAACATACTCAGGTTTTAACACACAAAAACCATCTGACACAGTCTAGGAGTCTCAGATCTTTTGCACTGAAGGAGTGGGCTCAAAAAGCATCACTCACAGCACACTTACATTTCAATATTTATTCTACAAATCTTGACAAGGGAATATAAAGGTAAACATAACCCTTAAAATGCCTTATCCTCTAATCAAATTACTTCCAAGCTTCAATTAAGATAAAATACAATGTCAATGCTTACTGAAGCAGCATTCATGAAGTAGCAGCCCTCTATTATCTCAAAAAGGCCAGTTACTCTTTAATTGAAGAGGCCAACCACAAGCAACCTACATTGAGTTTCTTTATTTTAGAAATAAACAGCTTACCATTTCCCATACAGTATTTTCACTCCACAAAACATACGTTGCCATTTTTTATACCACTGGAAAATTGCTACCAGAAGTAGGCTTATTCCTCTCAGCACAGAAACTCATATCCAGAGGGATACAAGAGGGAAATGCTGCTAAAAAGCTTTAGAACTTCTCAGTTCCCTCAGTCTCTATTTCAGGCTAGTACATATTAGGGTTATACGGCTATATGTAAGATTTTTCTTAGTCTTGGTTGTTGTACTGACACATCCAGAATCCGGAAGGTGGGAAGAATGCAGGAGCACTCACATCTCCAATGTACACTCCTAGGCTATGGCTTTCAATCTTGCGTGTTTTATGCACAGGCACACAGAGGTTTTGTTAACTAAAGTACAGACAAATTCAGGAAGCATTTATAATGCATCCTCCAACTCTAAGGAGATACAGAACTTTGAACATAATCAGTTTTTGTGGTTAACAAAGAAGTTACGATTTTATGGAAAAAATTAAAACAAATTTTGTAAGGAAGGAAAATATATTCTACACATTCTGATCATTAAACACAGTATTGACAAAGAGCAACTTGCATCTTGTGTTAAAACTCTCTCCTTTAACACCACTGGCACTTTGGTTTGTTAAGGTCAGGCAAAGGAAGAAAAAGACAAGCTGAACCAGTACTCTGCTATCTGAGTTACTATTGCAAATTTTCCTTTCAACTACAGTTTCATTACAGCTGTATCATATTTTTGATAAAAGCATGTACTGAGATAATTCAAGGACATTATAAAGCTGTATCTCGGAACTGCCTCTGTTAAGCAAAGAAGCATGGTTCAGTTGCTCTATCAGGAAACCGATGCTTTAGAACCCAAAATGTATTAATGGACCTAAGAATACAGGCAAACATGACCCTGACTTAAAGGAAGATAAACTTGCTATTCTAAACTGGTTCATGTTGTTGTTTTGGGGGGATTTTTACCTTTTTTTTAGCATTTTAGACATGTCAGTTATGATGTTTAAAATAGTATACAACCTCCTTACTCTTCAAAAGACCAAAATAGCCATTCTAATTAAGATGTATTTAATATCCACAACTTTCTTTCATAGGAATGCAAAACACTATTTTCCTCCTAAAAAGAAAACTAAGCTCTCTCAACCAAGAGCTTACTGCAATTATTGCTTTGAAACATATGCCCAAATATAAATCACAGCTTACTGAATTTTACTCCTTCTGGGAATTAAAAAAAAAAATAAAAAAAATCTTAAACACACAGGCTGATCAGTGGAGTCAGTAAAAATATATTAATTTCACAGAACACTGGAGTTTGGAGCCCTACTCCAAGCATCACAAGCAAGACCACGTGTAGGATACACTCTGTTCTGTGAAACAACTCAAGATGAACTCATAAGTGTTACTTGAGTACTGGTGCTACATTTTAGAAGTGAGTGATCCTATAGAATTGCTGGAAGGAACAGATAAATCCCATGTGTAATTATAACTAGAAAACTCACAGCTTTGGTTGCCTTTCAGTGTGTGCAGGCTTATGTAGTTCGTTCATCACGTGATAAAATAAGATGCATACCCACTGAAGACAAGTCAATGCAATTACTGGCTCACGACAACCGTGTAAAAGGATGTCCTCATTCCAGTCACACTGACGTCTGCATGAAATGCATGAGAAGTCAGTTCCTACAGACCAACACTCTCAAAAACAAACAAACAACAATCCCCACACCCCCCAAAAAAAAAAAAAAAAAAAGGCAAGTTTCATCCCAGTGCCAGTCTTAGAATCTGATTGGATTTAAAAGATTTGGCATGTGAAGTTCTGAAAACAAAAATACATCAAGTTGCTCTTTACTTTGAAAACTGTTCTGTAAACTGCTACAAGCAGCATTCTAATTTAATTACATTAAAGTATTTAATAAGGAACCTGAAATGAAATTAAACTTTTCTTCCCCAGTGATCATACATATGTATCTTACATACCTGAGACATGCGAAATAATTACACATTCCTTCCCATCCAGTCATTGTCAATTAATTTAGATTTTAACATACTATACTCATTTCTATTTGCAAGCTTTTTACACATCTAGTAGAAGCACATAGGATACACTCATTCTAGTAATATTTAGCAGTTGTAGCTTCAGAAGGTTTTTCGAACTAACACTGCACTCCAACAATAGCAATATCTGCTGCACATTCATGGTGTTACATACACAGAACACATTTGCCTATTTTAAGCCTTCACCTGTCCTTTAACAACAGTGCTCTGGCAAGGAACCATAGCCAGCACATCTGCAACAGTCAGGCCTTTCCCTTCTGTACTAGAATCCCACTTACTAGAATACCCAATTGTCCACTACCATTGCTCAGGTCCTAATGCATCCTGTACTTTCCTTTTTACAATATAATATTGTTCACATAGGAATTCTACTTCCAGAAGTGCCAACAGCTACCATCATGCCATTCTGAGGACAACATCTAGTGACTAGGACTAACATGTCAAGTGCCCAGCCCATGTGCATTCAAGCTGCAGATAGCCACACTATACAAGAGCATCTGTGCTAAAGTTGTAACCTTACTGTTAAGCCTTGTTAACTTCAGTGACATAGAGTTCTGACAGGATCCTCAACTCTATGACAGAGCTGTAAAGCTAGCTCTGCAGTACACAGCAGTTGCACATACACCCTAAAGGCAGGTGCAGCTGCTCAAGCACCCTCTGAAGTCAGAGGAAAGCCTGCTCAGGAGGTTAGGCTCAGAGTGTAAACGTGAGGTAAAGCTGGGTTTGATCAGGTAATGATCGTCCATTATATTTGAAATATAATGCGGATGCATACTAAAATGTTAATTAACACTGCAAAGTCAGAACTGCAACATGTCACACAGCTATGGCTAGGAAACTCAATTAGCTTTTCTCTCACAGTCTGGGAAGCAGGGAAGGGCAATCTTTTTATTGTTGTTGTTACACTTATAAGCTGAAGCTTGTAAGTGGGGATCTTTTCTGTAGAATTATACTGAGTAGAAGGTTCCCCATCAGTCCCTGTTATGGCACGCAATGGCAAGTAATACCAAGTTTAGCTGAAGCTGGGCTTCCCATTCCACAGCTGCAATTCTTGGTGAGCTTCACTTTCCTTACATAAAAAAAAAAAACAAACCACACCACAAATACAAAAACATTTGTTACTGCAAAAGTCGTTTACAGATAGAATGAAGAATCCTTCTTTCTGCCAGCTGTAAAAGAAATACTCATGAAAAACAAAGCAGGAGTTTTAAATATCATATCTCTGTAGTCTGACTGATGTATAGCCTTATCTGTTTAGGATGCTATAGGGTTTAGCATAAGCCTAATGTTCCTGGTTTCAAAAATCTTTCATGAAGAGGCTGGGATTTCACAGTGTTTATACAGAGCCATATTTCAAAAACATCCCCTTTCATTATTATAAATTATGTAATGATTAATTTGCAGAACAATTTCAGGAAGTGAACAGTTTAAAACTCAGAAGTACTTTTCAAATTACAACAGCTACAAGAGATGAAAGAACTGTTAATATCATTTAAGCAACAATAATTGTTTTTAAAAGCCTAGCAAAAAAAAAAATGCAGTGCTTTCATCAAACTTAGGCTCTGGAGCTTTTAAAACTATTCTAGATCTGCAGAAGTACTCCTGATTGGTGCTCATGTTTTGAATATGAATTAGTTGTCTGACTGCAGTCATGTGTATATGCACTGTACCTTCTCTTTCCCACAACAGATGACTGAAATCCTGACATATCACATCACTAAGAACTTTCCAGCAGAATATTTTACATAAGTCTAAAAGAGTCATTCAAGGGATTTTATTTTTTTTTTTAAGAAAATTTCCAAGGGGGGGAAATCTACTGTAGCCAATATTTTTCTAAGGTACCCTGAGGGAGTCTGTATTAAGAGTTTAAAGAATGGAACTGGCTTTGGTATTCCATTGCCAGTTGCTAATTTGCTATCTGGAGGAAGTCTCATGAGGCTTGAAAGAAATCTTGATGAAAAGGGATCCATCTCAGCTGCATGGGGTTTAATTGACTTAGTCTTGCAAGAAGAATGCATTAGTATTATCCATGCCTCTGTTTAACCATCAGCCAAACGGCAATCATCATGATGAATTAATTTTTCACACTGCCATGCAAATTATAACCTCACATTCCTTTTGTGGACCTATTCCACAGTTTAGCAGGACACTTGATAGAAACCCATAAGGCCACAATTCTAAACAAGATCATATGGGATAGCTCAGCAGGGAGAAGACTGCCTAAGGGCCATCACATTTACCCAATCTGGTTACAGTCAAACAAATAGTTCTCTTTTTTGCCCTCAAGGGTGTAGGGGAAATTCAGCAATTTCTACTGCAGGGCTTTACATCCAATTAGTACCCAGCATTTTCTTTAATTGTCTCTAATGAACCAAATTCTCTCCTGATTAGTTTCAGAGTCTGGAATTGCAGGAGCCTACCTCAACAGAAGCAGCCTCAGGTTACAGTCACATTGCACAGCTCTGATTATGCAGCATGCGGATGCAGAGCAAGTAGCAGATTTCGGTGCAGTATCACCAGGCCTCAACCTGTAAGGTCTTTTCTGGACAACAGATAATCTTTACAGTTATGAAAAAACAAAGACCTCAGCAGTCATCCTAGAAGACAACATTTTCCAGCACCATTCCTATTTTTGCTGGTACCAGCCATCAGCACCTCCAAAGAGGAGGGGAAAAAAAAAAAATATAACTGCATTCACATGAATTTACCAAGTCCAAGATGGATAGGGAAGCAGACCTGAAAGGCTTTTCACACAGTGGAAGTGCTCTTCACCTATCTGCTGGGTGCAGGAACCTGCAGGGAAAGAATCCCAACCAAGCAGTGAGTCCTCCGCAGAACCACAGAATTTTTGCATCACACTCACATTTCAGTCAAGCTGAAGACCAGCAGTAACCAGTGTGATTTTTCCAGAATCACAAGGTTATGAAGTTATCTTTGCTTAGATCCATCCATCTTGATTTCTACAACCAGAAGTCCTTCTGAAGAGGTAGCTACAGTTTAGCTGAAGAATTTAATATTCTGCAAGTGCACATTGCCAAATCTTTGCTATTTCCCTCTAGTGTTCAGCAAAACATTATACCTCAGATAAAAAGGGAAAAGATGACACAAAGCCTAACTGAATTAGCCTGATTATTGTGGCTGGAATAACCAACATAGAAACAGAAGTGCTATATAGAAGATTTTTTTTTTCCCCCTAGTTGCTAGTTTTTTCAGCAACATATATGGTTACTGTGATGCTGGATATTCTAAAGAGAGGATGCCCCTAGAATTGTAAGGCACACCTGGGGACTAAAGAAATAGGCTTATGTTGTAGGTGTAACACATTTACGCTTCACACTTTAGAGGCAGCCTGCAAGGCTGAATGCATTTCATGAAGATGGCCTACATCTGCTGCAAACTACCAAGAACAAAAAAAACTACTGAATATAAGTTTATCAGACAAGCTTTATTAGGATAGCCTTCTTCTACTGATTGCATGACAAAATTGAAACATCATACTAATCCATTTAGAAGCAGTTTGATAAATTCCAAACATCACAATAACAAGTTTGCCTTGGCATTGGAGAAAATGACAAGGGCAAACTCCATGATCTAGCAAAAAGTTACCATGAAAAAGTCATGAAATCATAGCTAAATAATAGTTTCACTTCAATAATTGCTTGTTAATATACCACCTCAAGATAAGTCAGATATTTCATGAAATATGCCTTGCCTTTTGAATAAAGGCAAGGGCAGACATTCTTTGCAGTAACATTATTTGGGACCACAGCTCATCCCAACATTTTCCCTAATTCAAGCTCTTTACAGCTCTTCCTTGCCTCCATCATTATCCTAAACTTAGACAGAAACCCTAGGTTGGGCAAAGTCTGATTCACATTGCTTCACACACACACACACCCCCACGCCTTTTTCTTCTCGTACAAGGTGGAAATGAAAATTGCTAGGGAAGACAAATGTTCTAAATAATTTGATACGAGTGCACTTCCTGTTTGATAAGGACCACGTACGCCGACTGAACAAGAGGTACAAAGAGCTTTTAAAAGCTACAAACACTACACTTGCTTTTCTTAGCATATATTTCTTTACAATTCAGCGTCTTCCAAACAAGAAAATAAATTAGTTAACCAGTATATTATCTGCCTAATAGACAAACTGATATTTTAAAATTCTGATACAACCTATGGCTTCAATATCCAAACCAAAGTGCACTTTAGAAGCAGCGCCGCAATCGGCTCCAAGACTTTATGTAGATAATACTATTTATGGTACCTGATTGCATGCTGCAGCATAACTCAATCACATCATGCTCTTACTATCAATCACTTCAGATAAGGACAGTGTAAAACTAACCTTGAAATTCAGTACTTTTGTCAGATTATGCAAAACAGCACACTGCTCATCAAACTCCAGAAATAAAAGCTGGGGTTTTATTTAAAGTAATTACATAGATTCAACAATGAATGGAGCACCACACAGCCAGACCTTGGTACACAGTAGGAGACAGGTGAGCTATCACAAGGAAGACATTCATACTTCAAAGTTACCTAATACCATAATTCCCACTGCTGGTTACCACAGACAAGTCACCACTTCAAGTCAGTGACAACTCCTACCTTAAGAAGGGACAGACAGAAATGTTGGACTGAGTTCTCTCAATTTGAGATTCAAATTGCAGGAGACCCCTTTAATGAAAATGAAGCCATTACCTTTAATGCCCAACAAGCCCTATAGTTAATTCACAAGATGCAGTACTTGTCCACAGGATAGAATTGGTTGCAGTACACAAAGAACCCACATATTTGCAATTAAATAGCTAAAGTGCTAATTGTTTACAGATGTTGCAGTTCTAAAGCTGAAAGTTTTAAAGTTCTAAAGTTCTTGTTGCTCAGACAACAGCATACAGCAGGCAGGTAATTAAAATCAGACATTTAAAAAGCAAGATATTAACTTCAACATCTTAACTACAATGCTGCTTAAATTACCTTTTACCACTTTAAAAAAAAACAGTCACTTTTAAGCAAAGAGACTACTGCTTAACAGGGGTTAAATTCTGAGACATTTTGGAAACGCTTTTAGGACTGATTTCCCCCCACACGTCCACAGTGATAATGGGCCAATAAATGACTGATTACTAACAGAAACTGCAAGTGATCAGCACTTCAGAACATACCAAGCCCCACACTTTTTAAATGCACAAATAAGGAAAAAAATCCTCTTCACTACCCAAATGCAAATTTTTCAGCCTACAGAGTAAGGTTATCTACTATACCAGTATGAAGAGACTACATGGTGCGCTATTAAGATTCTCCTGCTTATAAACAAAAATAAAGCCTGTCAACTAGAACAAAATAATGAAAATGCCTCAAAATAAAAACAGACAAGCTGGCAACTTCATTCTAACAAGAAAAGCACAATCTAACTTTACTGGGAAGGACAGGAAGATCGACCTGGGGAATTACAGACTAGTCAGTCTCACCTCTGTGCCTGGCAAAATCTTGGAGCAGATTCTCCTGGAAGACACGCTAAGGCACATGAATAACAACAAGGTGCTTGGTGACAGCCAGCATGGCTTCGCTAAGGGGAAATCCTGCCTGACCAATTTGGTGGCCTTCTATGAGGGGACTACGGAACTAATGGACAGGGGTAGAGCAGTTGACGTCATCTACCTGGACTCGTGCAGAGCATTTGACACTGTCCCACACAACATCCTTGTCTCTAAATAGGAGAGACATCAATTTGATAGGTGGACCACACAGTGGATAAAGAACTGGCTGGATGGCAGCATGCAAAGAGTTGTGGTCAATGGCTTGGTGTCCAGCTGGAGATCAGTAACGAGTGGTGTCCCTCAGGGATAGGTGTTGGGACTGGTCTTGTTCAACAGCTTTGTCGGTGACATGGACAGTGGGATTGAGTGAGCCCTCAGCAAGCTTGCCAATGACACCAAGCTGTGTGGTTCGGTTGATATGCTGGAGGGAAGGAATGCCATCCAGAGGGATCTTGACACGCTTGTG
>WYDI02004712.1:0-30309 GCA_009867235.2 Psittacus erithacus
TGCCAGGGATGGGGCAGCCACAGCTTCTCTGGGCACCCTGTGCCAGCGCCTCGGCACCCTCACAGGGAAGAGCTTCTGCCTTATACCTAACATAAATCTCCCCTAAGCTTGAGGCCAGTGCGCAAGTGTGACTAAAGGCAGAGACTGGGCACTCCAACCCTGAACCTGCACAGGGATCTTCAACAGAAGCCCTGAGGCTGACATCTTGATGGCCAGAAGAGACACTTTGAATCACAGAGAGCTCCAGGAAAGCAATGAGATCTCCTTCAAAGAAAACACTTCCACCTACGTGAATCCTGCTCTTGGATATTTCTCACTGGTACATTGACTTTTCAAGATGCACAGGAGCTAACTGAACCTGAATTTCCTGGCTTTTGAGAGATGATAGGAATTGTTTACTTTTTACCTACCACATTTTTAATTAAATCAAATTCCCCATGCATGGTTAGCTGTAAAGTGCACATTACTTACCTGCATCTTCAGATCTTTGACAGTCCCGTGGGTAAATCCATAATTAGTTGGTTTTGTAAAATGCATATTATTTACTTGACAGGCCAGAATGGCTCTAAAGGAACTGTCCACATGGCTTGGTTAAGTGCATAATGAGGCAGGGGTTTAAAACCTGTATTATGTTCCCCACATTGAAGCCATTGCACTCCATTTGTATATGGAGGAATATAATATATTCATACTTAAGAAAACGCAGGTATTATTTACTCAATGGGCCAAGCCAGCAGGTAATTGTGTATCTTATGTATTTAGGACCTGTGCAATGCATAATAAAAAATACTCATGAAAATGTATGGAAAAAAATTACTCTTCAGTATTAGGGCTTTTTTAAGCCACTGTGTCCTCATCACTTCCTCTTAAAACTCCGAGTATGCCCAGAAGAACAACTATAGCATGAAAAGTGTTCAACCAACAGGATACTTGTACATTTACCTAACCATTCAGGCTCATTTCATGTATAAAGGGAGGATTTGTGCTCCTTTCCAAGGACAGAGCTATTTAATAACATTAGAGTAAAACTTTATTTTACACTCCTGCTTCCTTAGTCCTCTGGCACAGATTCTCACTCAGATAAACGTGTGTTATTCCACTGAAGAAGGCAGTGGCATGTTAATCAGCAAAGCAGAGGGTCTGAATCATTGTGTCCTAGAAATCACACATTTTCCAGCAGATATTTACAAGCATAAAGGTTCGGAGACTGACACGTGCCCGTGATTATGTTCATGTCATTGCAATGGAGACCTTTCAGGGTGACCCTTCCCCATGGAAAAGAAAGCTGCAGAAAGCCAGTGTGCCACTTTCATGTGACTCTGAGGTCTTTGCAGGAACATGCCTTGTGCACAGGCTTTGAGGGCTCAGAACAGTGATGAGCATCACACAGTTCATAAGTAACATACCAAAAGCATGAAGTAGTAATTCACACAGTAGTAATTCCAGACTGCTGGCCAAGTACCATTCACCTCAACTGAGTCAAACATCTGGGCACATTGCTACATATTATGAACCAGATCCATATAGGTTCTGAAACACCACTTGATATTGATTTTACTAAGTGAGATACCCAGACAACTGAAGAGCCATGCCCCTGTGTGTTTGGACTCTCAACCTACCAACAGAGCCTTTTAGGAAGCTGAAGTTATTGGACGTCAGCTTCTTCTTGAGTAGAAAGTGTGTCCTCCTAAGCATCTGGTGTTCATTTACTGGGGGCAATTAAGTAAGAATTCATCACCCCTCCCTCCCATTCACTCTCATCTCCCAGCCCTTCCTCATAGCGCTGCTATTCCACCCATTTCAGACAATGCAGTAAGACACCTCTGTAGCTCCTCAGCCCTAGTGTAAAGTGAGACAGAAGCTACATTGTGCTGCTTTGGGGGGTGAACACCTCCTCCAAATCACAGCTCAAAACAGCAATATGCCCTCTGGCATGGCCCAGATCAGGCAGGAAAGCACCAGCTCCCCTGGAAACCTTATTCACAGTTATTTGAGTTCACTCCTTCCCATGAGTGTTGCACCAAGGCCAAGATACACACCAAAAGCATGATGTATTGCATAAGGAACTTGCCATAAGTAGAATATAACTCCTTTCTGGAATCTGCTCAGGTTATGGGCACACAATCAAATGCAATCAACACACAGCAGCTAAACAAGTCAGCACCTGTCAGCTGGGCCTCTAAACCTACCTCTGGAAGCGCCTTTATGTTCCACCCAGAAGCGGATTATGGAAAGGGCCATGCAGTGAAAGATGCTGCCTTCACCCCTGCTTGATTTGGCTGTTCACCACCCTGCTGCTGCGAGATGCCACCTTCACGTTTCAGCTGGCAAATCCATATCTGTGAGTGCTCTCATTTGCTCAACTGAAAAGAAAAAGAGGAGAAAAAGAACATAAAAATCAGATTGCTTTGTTAAAACAGAACTAAGTTGGCTGCACTAGCACTGAAGTGCAGAAGGACTGGTTTTCTCCTCAGACAGCTGGTGAAGCTGGTTAGGGTGATAACCTCCAGGACATCAGTAGTAGCAAATAGTTGGGAGGAAATTAAGCTGTTTGTACAGCACTCCTCTGGAATAGCTCCAGCCCACCCTGGCTGCAAAGGAAAAGCTGCTATCTTAACTCCCAGTGGACAGGGTCTCAGTTTCAGTCCGTATTCTCAATAAATAAGAAGAAGAACATGCAAGTAAAAGCAGGCAGGTTCCTTAAACAAAGACTACGATTAATTTTAAGCCATGTTGTCCAATCCTATCGATTATAGACACTTACATTTACTATAAATCTACTAGAGTTTTCCTGTTTTGTTTCTTTACTTCAATACAGACCCAAGAACTCTCTGCCACAGTAGCTAGATATTTCCTGAAATAACACCAGTGGTGGCTATTTTACTCAGCAGGTTCCTTTATCACCACGGAGCAGGGAAGTTGACAGGCTTTGTGTCTGAAATGTAATTAGCTGGTGGGAATACAGTCATAATGAAAGCAAAATTTACATTATTACAGGCATGTGATTGTTTGCTCTTTCAAACAGGAGTAAAAAGTGAATTCCAAGGTATGTATTTGAGAGTCTTATTCAATCAATGTCCTCAGAGTTCCTACATGTCTGTTAAGGGGAGGTTTAGATCAGGTTTCTGTCTGAAAGCTCTTAAGACCTCAAACGAAGAAATGAATGATGAAGAATGACTTATCCATCGGGCCTGAGCTCCCTTTCAGTCCTGTTCAGGATTCACCCAGATTAACAGAGAAGCAGCTCTCCCTTGAACACAAATGTAGAGTTTTACAAACCCCTTCAAAGCACAAAAAGTAGCTACTTTCTTCATTAACAAAAGGTTTCATTTTCTAAGCTAAATTCTCTCAGCAAATACATTTGTAGGGCAAGCCCCAAACATGCTGAAATGCAGCACACTTTGATGTTCTTCTATTCAGTTCTGAAAGGTTGAGACACAATAAAACAGTGTTTAGGATACAACTGGGCCATGATCACCTCTTAGTCACAGGGAGAAGAAAATGAAAAGGAAGAAAATTGATAAGGAAAGAGCAGTTTGTTCCAGAGAACTGTAGTTTGCTCGATAAACACTTATAGCTCCATGTGACAGACACAACACTTACCAAACCGTGTTGGGGAGTGGTATATATTAATATCAGTCAAGTCCTGCCTCCCACATCCCTCGGATCCTTCTTTCCTAGATGCTTTTGATGCTTCTTCTCAAACCAAGTATTTTGCGATGAGGTTCTCCACCTATTGATGGCATCTTTCCAGGAAATGGAGGGGAAATTCTCCTTCATTCATATAGCCTCTTTAGCAGGAATAAAGCAGTATACCGGAACAACAGCAGTTCTAGAAACTGCATCATGATATACAAAATCATATGGCAGGAAAGGACCCTGAGACACAAAGACACAGTAAAAAAGACTCCAGCAGCCTACTCCAGTGATGTTACAACTTCCCTGACCAGGAAAGCTTTCTTAATATCCAGCCTCAGTCTTGCTACACTTCAGTCCCATTGCTTTGTCCACAACAGACAGGGAGAGCAGAATTCTCCATCCATGAAAAGAACAATCACACTCCCTTCCAGACAGCATTGCCTCAGGCTCAGTAACCCATTTCTATTAATCTTTATGGGCCACATTTCTGAAGTTCTGATTATTCTCCTTGTTCTTCTCTAAATTGCATCCAACTGATCCAAATCTTTCCCGAATTACACTGCCACAAATAGGATGAAAGGCTCCAGCTGGGACCTTCAGAGAAATGAGAAATCAATGCAACCTCTTGTAAATGTTCCCCAAGAGCTGTTACCCAGGCACTAAAACTGAAGAGCGATATAAACAAGGCCCTTTCTACAAAATACTGTGTTAAACAAGTTCCCATGTTCCCCCAAAATCCAGCAGCAGACAGAAAGTGTTCCTTGTTGGAATGACACAGCTGGCACTGACACAACTCCTATCATATTCCCATGTTCCTCGCTCCCCATTTCTTACCACCAGCAGCAATATAACCAAGCAAAGGGAAGAGGAATGCACCTTTTAGTTTCTGTGTATCTAGGTGTCCTAAATGTGTCCAGTAAGAAGTGGATCAAAGCATTAGAGTCCATGTTGAAGCAAGAGAGGTCTAAGTTAAGCAGAAGCAAATCTGTCATTAACAGTGTTTTGGTGCACCAAATAAACCCCCCAAAAAAACTTGACACAGGCAAAATCAGCAACAAGTTTAGGAAAAGTTAATAACTACATTTTAGCCGTGAAGACACAAACCCTGTATCAGCATCCCTGTTCTCTGCATTGATGCTGATGCTATTTTAGTATCATGTTATCTGCTGGGAATGACGTTATCATTGGGCCAGTTGGTTGTAAATAGAACAAGCAGTAGAGATCAAGAGGGAACACATTTTCTTTCCATCTCCCTTTGCAGTAAAGATTAGGAATAATTTCAAATTTGGTGGAAGACTCCAAATGTTTTACTGGTTTTGCCAGGCGCCAATTTGGCAATGCACCTGTCCCCATCTCCTTGCCCTGTACAGGAACTATGACTCTATGGGCTTTACATCCACTGCAACCAGTAACTGAGGAGATTGTGGCTGTGTTTTGAAGTTCCATCAGTGGACTTCACATAGCCCTTTTGAAGCTATTTGTTCAGGCCGTTGCAGACTCAGGCAGTCACTTTTACAATTACATCCATGTTTTCTTTGTGATCACAGGGACGGTGAGTACGTGTTGGTACAAAGAGGTGTGGGACACACTGGATTGCTTGGATGTTCATGATATAGCTGATCTATATAGATCATGAATATAGCTGATCTATAGAGAAGCCAGCGCAGATCCAATAAGACATGAATTTCCAGACAGCAGCCTAGATAGTCCAAATGCTGGTAGTAGTAACACCAGTGAAAGGTTTTTTACTTCTGAACATTGAAATCAGTGCACTGAAAAAGTACAGTGAATTAGCATCACACTGTAATCTAATACAGCAAGCTGTGATCACTCACAGGACCATCCCTTATTTCTGACAGTACAATTAGCAGATGAAATGCTCCTTTCCTGATCCACAAGTGCTGCTTAAGCCTCTCAACAACTTGTGTTGAATGTACACTCGACAATTACGGATAACTGGTGAGTAAAAAGTGTAGAAATCAGGGGTCAACACACTGGGGTTTGGTATTTTCTGCTGTCGCCATATCCAGTTAATTAGAAACTAATTCTTAATGAGTGGACTTCCAAACTGGTGTTATTCTTATACCCTTTGAAGTAAAAGTAGGTCTCAATCTGCCTATTTTGTATGTATTTTTTCCCTTTTCCTTAAATCAGCAAATCCGCTCCACAGCCTCTTGCTGATTTTAAGGGGCATATGGTTCTTAATCCAGCGGTGTATGAATGACGGCAGTAAATGGCTTTGAAAGTGCCTCGAAAGCCAAAATATGGAAATTTCCCCCCCAAGAGAGTAGGATGAGCAGTCATTATTTTTGTGATTGCAGAGAACGCTGCCCAAGTGTTCCGAGGCTGCGTGCGTGTAATTGTTTGTCTCTTTCTCACTTTGAAGTATTCCCTTTTTTCAACTGTAAAACCTCAGGCACACTCAAGGACAGCTTCCACAGCTTGGTCAAGAACACCAGCACATCTACATATTCACTAAGTCATAAATCTTCTATACTTTGGCTATGCATATATGACACATGACCCTTATTCCTCCCTTGTGGTTGCACTCGGAGAGACAATAGAGGTCCACTAAAGCACACAGCTTCCTCTCAGGTAATATTTCATATGTATCTCTTTACAACTACCAACACGTCAAGGTTGCAGTCTGGGAAGGGAATTTAACCATAATTGTCTTAAATTGTCTAATTTCGGTAAAATGAGCAAGAAAATTCCCTCAGCTATTTGTTAGTATAATAATGTCATCTATATGTTTCTTGCCTTGTGGTATTCTGTTTTGTAAAGGGGAATGAACTATACTCTGAATCCTTTGGATATTTGGTTCGATCTGTCTGTCAGACATTAATTAGTTTCATAGCAATCTCTCAGTGCTGTCTCGTGGAAAGACAGCAAGACTGAAAAATAAGCCAGGATGACAAAGGGAGAGCTTGACTTGCTTCTGACCAAAGAGATCTGTCATTAAGAAAAGGTTCAGAACTCAGATCTGAAGCTCCTTTGCCTGCCTTGTGGGAGTACAGATGATTGGATTAAAACATTAACAGGTTGCTATTATACACAAAAAGTCATCTTTTCAGAGAGTGCTCTATTTGCTCATTTATTTATGTGTACATAAACAAGCAGAGAGAGGGAGATTTTCAGAGCAGAGCACTGGAACTCAACCATGCGACTCTTGCTAATGACAGTGGCTGTTAGGCAGCCAAAACGCTGAATGAGGTTTCCAAATTAACCTTAAAATAACATTATGGAGGCCTCAGTAGCAGCTCTGCAGTTAAATCCATATTAAAACCTGCACTCGGAGCATCACTAATGTCCCAGGATTTCCGGCTCAAATTACTTTGCCTCATCTCCCTATTTTACATACTGAGGTCTAATTCTCTGCTTCGGAACAGCATTTTTTAGCGCTGGTACAAAGCATATGTGCAGCACCAGCAGAAAAGTGCTACAGCAGAGCAGAGAGTCATGTCCTAACACTCCAGGAGACAAGGGAATTTGTTCCTGTATATTTAAATACATTAACTTTCACTCAGACAGAAAATTTAACCTGTCCCATTAAAAAACCTGAAGCTCAGACTCCCATCCTGTGTCAAGCAATAGCAGTGAGGAATCCCATGCCCTAAGTCTCACATACACATCTTTGTAGGTATTTTGAAGATGGGCCTTTTGACATATATTTTTAACATAAATTAACCTCTCTTTCATCATTAGTTATCTCCAGCTCCAGCAGACAAGATCAACCTTTAGTTGAAGGTAGTGCATTCCCTTTGCAGCAGCCCCCAGCCTTCTCCTCACTGCCCCCTCTGAATTTCAGCACTGACACGGAATGTACCTCCCCACATTTGTGCTTCTGTACACAAGGATCATTTCAAAGATGGTAAAATGTGGGATTTTTCCCAATTATACCATCTTCCTATCATTTCCCTCCTATACCAAGCCTTCCTCCATAAAGCTCTACCCTAACTCTCACTCGCTACCACCACAACAAACCTTCTGCCTTCAATGTCCACATATGAACTTTGTCCATATATATGACCCGCCAAACTATCCGTATCATTTTCTCTCAGGTACCAGCCCATACTTGCCTTCCAATGTCATCACTGCCTCAGTTGCCCTGGTGCTCCACACTAGTGAAAAGTTCCACTTCCACCTATGCCACATGCTGCTGTGCTATTTCTTCAACCACTTGGTGATTCCTTCCTTCTACACCTTATCCCTCATCGGTGCCTGAAGCTCTGAAGATAAATCAGTTTTATTTAGATTGCTAAATACAGACCACTGGAGTTTTTGAAGCATTTCATCCCCAGGGTGTTTTAAAGAACAAGTAGGAAGACCAGGGCTTTCTCAATCTACTGCAGAGAAACAGTGAAATGGCCTGGCAGCACACAGCCTGGAGTACTTTCCTCCAAAGAGGGACTCGGCAGGGAACAGATCTATCATCTCATTCTCCCTCCAAAAACAAAGCAACAGGAGAAATCTTGGTCTGCTCAAAGCATGGGTGCAGAGAGGAGGTCACTGACTCTTTGCCTTAGCTTAGAACAACTCAAGATAGGGCTGTGTAGAGATCTAAGATTGTTTGGAGATAAGGCTGGAAACTACAAAAAGGGAACAGGAGGCACATGAGCATTGGGTATGGACCTCATCTGCTGCACATCAGCATGCTGATACCTAGAGGAAGACTGCTCAACAGCAATCAGCCTTATGAAACTACTGATGAAGTGACAGTTTTGTGATATCTAACTGAATTACAAAGCTTTTAAATTTAGTACATAACTGGTGCCTGCCACTGAGAAGATGGAAATGAAAGTGACACCAAACTGAACATTACATTTATCCTTAGTTACATATGTTTTATCTTCTGTGATGCTAAAGCCAAAACAGGCAAACTGACGCACCAACACTGGACGAAGCACCAACTGATTTGTATGGTAGACACAGCTAATGCAGTGTGTCAGTACAGCTTATTCCAGGTGTCCAGAGTGACATACACTGTCCTGGCAGAGATGTAAATCTTGATATTAAAATAGCCATTCGAAACATCATAGTGAAGACTTGGGCAGTTGTGCTACCAGATGCAGAGCAGAAATGACACTTCAGGTTTAAGTGCTTTATCCCTAACAGATGAAATGGTGAACAAAAGTAGCAAGACCGGTCAAGGTGAATAGCTTAGTTAGAAGATCTTCCTCATGATTCACCAAAGAGATCTGACAAAATCTCAGTTTTGAAATGCTCATTAAAGGCTGCTTGCTGTCCTACAAATTCCTTGTAGAAGCATCCCTCATTCTCCAACATAGCACTACAATGAATCCCATAAGCCTTTCTGCTTACCCTTAACTGTAAAATGATGGTAAAATAATTAAAAGTGAGATTACACTAAAATATGAAGAACACACCGGATTCCTTACTCACCTTTTAAAATACCTTTGTGTTTCAACATTTTCAGTGTTAGTTCCTCTGACCTCTGACAGATAGCAAGGAGACATTGTAAGGCAGCTCACAGTAATGCAGCCACACCAACATACCATTTACAGACTCATTTTAGCTTACCACAAAACAGAGATGGAGCAGCTGGGGAAGAGCTTCCTTGTCAGGAGAAGGAAGTCAGCCTTCAAAACGTATCAGTTGCTTTGCCACTGTGAACCCTAAATCAGGTTTGGGGGACAGGGCTTTGAGTGGATTTGAGAACTCCTGGTTTCATTCCAGCTAAACATGATATGGAAAATATCGCTTTACTTGATTTATATCCAGTGCCTCTTCCTTGAATGAAATTTAAATCTCATTTATTTGGAAAAAATCACTGACAACTGCAGTACAGCTACAATTTTTTAAATGGAATGCTTAAAGAGAGGTTCCTAAATCCATACATTTCTGCTGAGCATGGCACTTACACCAGAGCATCTCCTGGGCCGAAACACATCAGACTATATTTCAGAGGGTCGTTTTCTGATATTGCCAACCCATGAGGTACAGCAGGAATACCAGAAATGTAGGAAAAGCAAGTTACAGTAGTTTCTCCAACAGATTGTTTCATGGTCTGGGTAAAGATACACTCGATTTCATCCAAACTGGTTCACACATTTTCTTAATAAGTACTTGTGTCAAATGTTTCAGTTGTCAGAATATTCACCTCTGAGCCTGAACATGTAAGTACAAGTCCACACATTAGTTTATCCATCAATATACTGTCTGTATTTTTGTCTATGCATTCCTAAAGTGCCCATCACCCTGATGCATAGGTGCCAGTTTGAATTCTCACCCCATGTTAGTTTGACAGCGCTGTCATCGGGGAAGACAGAGCTGTACTGTGCTTCAAGTAAAACACGAAACCATGGCTACTTCTGTCCATCTCTGGTAGTTACTCGGAAGCTGGTGGCTCCCCTTCAAGAGAAGTAGCAGGTAAAATCCTATGTTCAGGTCATTGTTCCCTTCTGCAATAAAACAGGTTATAAATCTCAAGCCTGGACAGAAATCTTCCTCATGGCAGATTGGCAGATGGCTCACATGGCAAGCCCGCTATCAAGGTCTTAGGGAGACTGTTAAGTATAAGAGAAACAGCATATATAGACAAAATTATTCTGCTTTTTATTCTACACAAATCCTAAGCAAAGAGAACACCCTCTTAACAGAAAAGTCTGTCCTCATGTTCAGATAGCACCTAGAAGAGACCTAAATTGCAGCTTTTATAGCATCAGCACCATTTTAATGGCTGAAAGCAGAATTAAAAGCCAAGCTTTGCTTCCAGGTGCAGACAGATGTCTGATGTGAAGATACTGGCTGTCTCTTACCAAAAGTGACAGGCATTTTTGGTAAGGTTTTTCTTAACAGATGGCAAAACTCGAGTCCTACTGGTTGTAGCAGGATCTGAAAGCATTCGGTGCACAGCAGGATCAGGCCCAAACGCGGGTCTGAGCACCAGGTTTCCTCCACATTGTTAAGAAAAGGTATTGGTGTGAAAAGGATGCTCAGACACCGAGCATCAGATTCAGACAAAAAGACCAACAACCCTTTATGGTATATTGTGATGTTTTCTTTTGTATACTGTATCAATGACTGTGCGGTATGCTCACTGAAAACCAGCCCTTGGTAATTGTCAGGGAACTTCATTCTGAGTGCAGGCTCTACTGGAAATTAATTGCTTCAGTGCAATCTGAACCACATCATAAATGTCATGTAGAAGTTGCAGGGAGTGAGGAGGCAATGACAGCTCTATCCGCACTGTTTCATTTAAAGGTGGGTAAAACACACTGCGACAGAAGTGCTCTTCATCAATAATTTAGTCCGCAGTGTAAAGCCAAGCCTTGCCAAAGATGCCAGGGGAGCAGCTACCTCCCTGGTTTTAATGACACCAGCAGGGAGGGGTTGAGGGGCCAGCTCAAATCAACATTCATTGCACATCTGGGCATGTCGGCAGATGAAGATATCTAGGACTGAGCTGACAGGACAAAGGGTTGAAAAAAGAAGTGTAACCTAGAAAACCTTTACTTTGAATTCTTTGTATAAATTCAAGGGGGATGACAGTTCCTAAGGTCATCTTACATAATAAAACTACAGTGATCTACATAGAGAATTTTAACTCTTTCCACTACATAATCAAAGAAAATGGCAAGTTAAGTTTATATTATTCACTTTATGAATGTAAAATGCAGAATACTTAATTCCCTGAAAAAGAACTATTTTAATGAGCAGAATGTTAACATTTATATGCCTGGCTTCATCATAATAACCCTAATTATAGTACCACGGAAAAACCACTGTACTGTAGGGTCAGTGGAGTTCCTATTTGAACCCTGATCTTAGGGGAGTTTAATGTCTTTGCCATTTCGCAGTGTATCAGCTCAAACTTGCCATGCAGGCTAGCACTGGTTTACTCCTCCTTAAAATCATTGGTTTATAGCAGTTTACTTTGGTTCTTACACAGCTTCTGCTTGCCAAAAATTAGAGGATTTACTGCTTTTATGGCAGTCTCTACACAAAAGCCAATGTACTCGCTCTGAAGAGAATATGACATTCAGGTGCAACGATACTGATACATCACCACACCAAACTACCGTATTGTCACCCTAGGAGGTCACAAAGCCTTGTAGTTACAATGTGGCTGGAGCTATCCTGGTTTGCAGTATCACTGTGGCTCTGGTAGAGCTTTTAGGCAATAACCTTTCATTCTGTTATACACCGGACACCCGTGTTTTGGCTGAGTGGGTGATGACTCCTGTAATCTTTACATGGTGGGATGCAATACCAAAGCTGTGGAAGACAAATGGGGGCAGACAGCCTCGATCTTACTGATGTATTAGTTGCAGGTTATGAAACAGCGAAGAGCTGAACTGCCATCTAAATCTGTAAAGCAAATTCCTTTTGTTCAGACAAGAGCAGCATCAAAACCCAGCCACTTCCACCTCCCATGCAGGCAGAGAACTTTTCCCAAATCAAATTTTGCCTCCGCAATAGAAATAATCCCTACCTCTGGCAGGTTAACACTAAATGATTTAACATCACAGTTCCTGGAGCTATAGCAGAAGGCTGTTGAATGGATAGAATTGTTTTTAACTTGCCCAATAAAACTATGCAGTTAATTTGCTTCTTATTTTCCTCTCACAGACCCTTTTTGATGGAATATTAGATGCTTTCTATGATCTTCAAATGCCCCAAGTAATGTAGACCACACCAGAGCTGTGCTCAGAATGTAAGTTTCATCAATGATAACTTCATTGAGGACTGCTGCAGGTTTTACTTCCAGTGGGGGTCATATGGGAAGGCGACAAACAAAGGAGTCCGGGGAATACAGTCGGTGGCATCTCTCCTAATTGCATCTGACATTTCACTTTCCTTTCCTAGCTATCAGAAGGTACAAAGTGAGCAATCCAGTTCTTAATAATAATGTTAAAATGCCAATGGCACCAGAAGAGCCCTCAGAAAGTGCTGCAGAAGAGGTCTAACATTTACATTCTGGAAAAGTTAAACAGCACATGTAGACAGATCATTGCTGACTCATGCAATGATTTCCAAGAGGGGACTTGAACAAGAGTAGGTCATAATAATTATATTTGTTGCCTTGGAGTAGAAAAAACCTGTAATCCTTCCTACATCCATTCTCAGAAAGGGAGATGCTTGTACTTATTCCACCCTGCTGTGCCTTTCTCCGGAGGCCTGGCTTTTCATTACGGAAGATGCAGTGATGCACTAGGAATAGCATCCCAACTGATATTTTTCTCTCCACATAACATCGCAGGTTCTAGCTCACTGCAAGCTGCCAAACCAAACCCCATATTGTCACAGCATGCCCTGTACCAAGCATCACCAAGAGGAACCCATCCTTCCGTGTTCTTATGTGCTCCCCAACACCAGGAGAACAGATGATGTTACATGGTCAGTGGTTCTTCTCAAGGTTACTATTTATGGTGATGGATTACAAGGAAAGGTGATCATTATCTGAAAAACAAAACAGATCAGTAGTGTGGATAGCTCTTTAAAAGCTTCCAAATGGCATTGTTCACTGCAAAAGTGAGATTTACTAGAAAGGTCATTCAAAAGCCTATTCCAGCATTGTTTCTTTGCTTGCTTTTGGGAAGAAGCCTGAATTTTAAAGCAATAAGAAACTGAAGCTGCACTTCTTCCCCTGCTGAATTGCAGAAAACCAGGGGCCCTAATTATAATAAACTCAGATAATAATAAAAGCCTGCACTACTAATGTGCACGTAGAGAGATTAAACTAAGGGTGTGCATGAGCACCAGAAAAGGATAAGCACAAAGCCATATGTGGCAGACTTTCCTTCCAAAGTGTCAGGCTAAGCAGAGCAATTTAACAAACACGGGGAAGAGAAAAATATCATTTCCAAAAGCAAAAGAGCAACCCACACCCTCAAACACAGCTCTTAGGTGTGTTTTCAGGGACCAACTCTCTTCCAATATGCTCCACCATGAACATTTACGCCTCATGCAATGCATGGGTAACCAGGGTGTAAGAGCAGTGGGTTGTGTAAAGCAGGTGGAAGCAGCTCCTCACTAAGCATGGCAGCAGAGGTCCAGGACCTCTTAACTGCAGCAGTCAAGTGCATTAACTTGTTTAATTTTGAACGGCTATTGCCAGACACCCAGCTGGTGCAGCCTGGCACAGCTCCATGGATTTCAGTAGAGCTACAACTGACACGAGCTGGGGATCTGGCCCAGTTTCTCAATTTGTCAAAAAGATGGCAATTCTTAGGGCACACTCCTGTCCTATGCAAATTCTGCCATCATCACGGGCTTTAGAAGTTATAGTTGTGGCAATTCACACCAGATACTTCTGCATCTTTACTCTCTTTCTTATGTCCACTGCAGGATTCCTCCCAAAGTAATGTCATTATGTACCCCAAGTGCTGAACCCCCTCATAAGGCACTTTCCCCCTAACACAAAGTCTAGAGGACAAGGCCTCAGAAAATGCTGCAGTGTTGGGAATACCTATTGTTTTCACACGCAGATCACTTCAGATCTGCTCCTGCCTCCTCCATCTGAGAAATGGGTCTAGGGAACACTCACCTTCTATGAGTGCTGCAAGCACCCAGCAGGAGAGGGTCCCCTCTACATATCATGCAACTGATGCTACATGGAATAAATGGGTTGCACTGGTCACACAGTGGGCTCGAATAGGAAATCCAAGTTGTCCAGGCATTCTGGAAGTGATCACAGATTGGGCAGAAGGCAAAGATTTCAGAATGGCACCAGAGGAGGAGGTGACACACGCTGAAGAGGTCCCACTGTAAAACGAACTACCAGAAAATGGAAAGCAACGCAGATTGACTACATCACACTCCCACAAACCCACTGAGGTAAACACCGTGTGCTTACAATGGTGAAAGCCACCGCTGGCTGCCTGGAAGTATACCCCATGCTCATGCTACCACCCAGAACCCTGTTCTGGGTCTTTAAAAACATCACCATACACACTCCCTCCTGTCCCGAAGGACTGTTATGACTGATGGAGCCCAAAGTCAGGGCCTAAATGAACTCAACAGAGAGCTTCAAGGAATGGCCCATAGACTAAGGGAATGATATCTGCATGTATATATCAAAAGACAGGAAAGGTGGTAGTGATTAATTAGGATGTATTGGGAAGTGTGGGATCTGGGCATAATTACAGAATAAGAGATGGATATTGTCCTGGTTTGGGCTGAGATAGCGTCACAACCAGCAAATGAATGACTGTGTAGTCTTTAGCTGCCAGCCAGTTTAAGCCACAGCAAATGGTCAAAGAACAGTAAATACATAACAAAAGAGACTATCCCAGTAAAGGTGACACTGCAAGCAGCTAAAGTACTGAAAACAGTTATTATATACGGCATGAAAATCAGCAATTTTATGAAGAGTAGAAATATACAGTAGTGATATTTCTAACAAAAAACATAAGAAAAGAGGGAAAAACATATCCAAGTCTGAATCCTCCCCCCCAGCCAAATGCCCAACATGCAGCCCAATAGGCTTAATCTGCCATAAAGCCAAATACTTCCCAGAGGAGCTGATCGTTAGTTTGAACATTAATTTCCTCTCCCCTCTTCTTGTGTATCCATTAAGTGGAATAACAAGAAATGTTCGTGGCCATAAGGTGTGTTTGATGGCAAGGAGTAAAAGAAAACGTGCAATTAAAAGATGTAAATGATAAACTGCATAACTTCTCAGCTGGCTTGACCAATATGTGGGACTTGAGGGACAGGCAGGTTTTGTTCTCCCATGTTGAGGTCAATGAACTGCAGTCCCAAGGATGGAAAAAGTTGGAGAGGGAAAGAGAAATTATTAATGCTGCATCTTCTTGCTTGCTTAGATTTGCAAAACATGTTTCTTGAATGAGTTTGAAGCCTAACATATAAAAAGCTGACTATTTATATATTTGATTCTTTAAAAGCAATTAGGAATACAAAGCAGATGGTACAGCATTGTAGATTTCCCTTTTCATATTGCTTAAACACTAGAGATCAATAAGTCTAATATAAACAGATGATTTCCATAGCAGGGTTTATAATTAGCTGGCACTGAATGTGTCCAAACTCTAAAATAATTAGCAGAAGCATGTGGCACACCATTAAAACCTTGTGGCTTGTCTGCATTTACATTTATAATTATTAAAGTTAATTATGATGCTTGTGGTGTGGTTCCAAGCTCCTTTACGACTTAGATTAAATATTTTTTCCAGTCCTATTTTTTCTGTCAGCCCACCAAATGCCAGCACTTTTCAACAAACTTCATTTCATCAGTGAGAAAAAATGGGGGTTATTTTCATAGGAATGACCCGAATATTTTCCTAAGTTTTCTTTTTCTGAGGGTACGTGACACAGGAATTTAGTAACTCATCATCTTGGGAGTAAAAAAATTAAAACATCCCCGTTAGAAGTAATAATTTCAAAGTTGCTCAAGAAAACCATTATGCTTAAGCCTGACTTGCTGTTTTAAATGAAATTCAAACAAAGATAAAGCGTTTTGTTAAGTAAAACATCTCAATGACATTCAAGACCTTTCAGCAAAGTAAATCTTACTTGTCTGTGCTCTGATCCTGGACAAATGACAATGGAAAAGGCAGCATGACTGGGCGCAAACGTCATATGTTGGGCAAGGACTTTTGAAGGTCTGACCTGGGTTTACGCGTCTCTTCCCACAACTTGAGCTATGGAAAGCTGCAGCCAATCTATCTGGTCACTTCTGAAATGTATTTTCATAAGCATTCATCATTGTGTGACACATCCAGAACCCCAAAGAAGTTGCACTGTTTGCGTAATGTCTTTTTTCAGTTATTCATTTATCAGAAATGGCCTTTTCTTTAAACAAAGCTAAATTCCACACTGCCCTCCAAGCGTCATTGAGTCAAGTAGGATGGATGCTCTATAGAACAGCAACCCTCTGGAAGACAGTCCTTCTGGAGCGCAGCCCCCATGCTTCAGGAGCATCATCTTTTCACCCAGAAACATCCAGCACTGGGTAGGCAAATAAGGAGAAATTTAATTTACCTGTCTGCCTTCTGATGCAAATCATCTCTTACTGTAAGATCCCGGGAGCATAGAGAGTAGTGACTCTACTATCACACATCAATTTGCTCATATGAAATTCCCCATCACAGTCTTTACTCTTCTCTTCTGCCAAACATTTGACAGGGTTCAGCTGCCCAGCTGAGTGATTATGCTGCAGGTTTTCCTGCTGTAACTTGTGGTATGAAATGCCCATTTTCTTGACATGGTTCAACTCTAGAGTTGCCTGGTGAGAATTTAAATCTTTTCCAGCTCTTTTTCCTCTGAAAACTGTGCAGTGAAGTTTAACCACCACAAAGGAAGTCACACAGATAAGCGTTTGTGTAGCAGAAAATGCCACAAGCACCAAATACCAGCAGTGGGAATCATTCTGACACACCATTCCCAGTGAGAGCAAAACCTAATCTTTTGCATACAAGTTACATGGGATCAGCTGCTGGCATTTACTTGGCACAGCAGGATACCTGAGAACAGATGCAGTAGTGAGACCCTGTCTATACCTTAATAGTATCAGTTTAAGCTGGGGGGGCCTCCTTCAATAAAAGGAAATCAACTATTTCACAGGGATCAGAGAGGGTTAAGGTTCGTTTTCACAGAAACACAGCCATCCACCTCCCAGGTGCTAAGTATTTCATATGCACAAGTTCTCCCACTTCTGAAATCACAAGGAAGACCTGATTTCTACTACAAAGAAGTCTCCCCCCTCTTTTTAATGCATTGCTGTTCTTTATATAACATGTCCATCATGAACTTCTTGGCCCTCATTCTTGTTTCCTCTGGCTCAGGCCAAACCTGGAGATGTCTGGAATGTGACAAGGCAGTATTAGCCTGCCAACTATATTCTGTTAGCAAATTTATTTTCTTCTCCTAGACTGATGATAAAAATGTCATGGTGTGATGCTTTAGCAGGCCCAAGAGCTGCCCACCTACAGCTGCAGGGCTTGAAGAGAGCTCAGAGCCAAGAACGCCATAAGGAGAGCAGACAGCAACTCCACCAACTTTGCTCCTTCTGCATTGGTTATTCTCCTGCTAAATGATGCAATGTGACCCCCTCAGGGATTCCAAGTCTGATCATGTTTTTCTCACTATTTTTTTCTTTCCTACTTCCTCCTTCTCCTTGACTAAAGCAGCCCAAACTGCTGAATTTTTCATGAAAGAGATAATATCATTGTACATAAGATAATGGCATTCAAATACATCCATCTGCTTGTTAGCTCTGACTACATCGATTGTGTTTCTTCTGAGAGAATATTTACTAAAAAGAAGGGGGAAAAAAAAGAAAGAAAGAAGGGGGATAAAAAAAAAAAGATTCTCTTTTGTGGTATAAAATATGCACATTTTCATAACTGAAATACAGAATTCCTTATCCTTTAGATAAGAGAACAAAATGAACTGAGAAATTAAGAAAAGCAGCCTTGAGGTCTTGCCAGGGCAAAAGTATTTCCTCTTTCCAGTATTTCATTAAAACCCTAGACAGGTCTTGCACTAAAACACTGTTGGGTTTTTTTCTTTCAGTAAACAATATCTTGTTTCAGAGGTGAAATACTGCATGCCAATGATTGGGCTTTTTACTAGCCTAAAAGTTTTCCAACCTGGTCTAGAGGATTACTCCTAAGGCAGCCAGTCTATCTTACTTGCCCATAAAAACTGCCCAACCACAAGTAATTCCATTTATCATCTTATTCCTTTTTGGCTATTCCAACAACACAGAGTAAGACCATAAAATATGTGCGATCCAATTACTGAAAATCTGATGAAAAATTACTCTCAAAAGTAGGGCAAGTGAATGTATTTACTGAATTTCAGATGCTCTGGATAAAAAGGATGGCGAGATAAAAACTGCCAATCAATTTTACACACCCCAAACTGCTTTCACTTTGTTTCCTATAGGTTGTGCACAACAATCCCTGCTTTGGAAGTTTCATTTCAGCACACAATATATTCTAATTGCCTTGTATGCATTTATTACAGATAAATCCTAAACCTGAGCTGTGCTTTATGCTCTTCCTTTGACCTGTTTAGCACAGTAGATGCTCTGGAGTGCCTGCTATCTTAGGTGGCTCTTTGAATAACTCTTGTTTAAAGAACAACTCCAGCACCAAATGCTGCATTTCTCAGACTGCCTTGAGCACATTTAATGCTTAGTGTTGAAATGGCAAACATAGCAATTAAATGTAAATGACAGCAGTTGATCTGATTATTTCCTTCTCTCCAATCTCCTTTTTATTATAAGCTTGCATATTGAGGAAGCAGGAGGGAACACCACCTCTGAACATGTGTCCTTTTGTTTGCTGGGGAGAAGGCCTGTGTGCGAGTGTGCCTCTTGCAGGGATCTCAAAGAGGGGAAATGAGAAGAAATCCTGATCCACAGGGAACTTCCCCATTGCAAAGCCTCCAGCCCTCTCCCGTGTGTGCTTCACTCCTGGATCCTGGAAGCCACTGACGGCAGCTCTCCATTCCCTGTGAGCTAATGCCTTATCAGGGAGGTGTGGAAAGAACAATGTGTTTTCCTGGAGCCAGCCTTAATCACCCACAGTGTTTCCAGAATGGAAGCTGAGCTTGTCCCTGCTCCTTTTGGCTTCTGTGGAGCTTGTTTAGCATCATGTGAGGGTTTCTTCTCTTTCAGCCCAATTCACACTCAACTGATTTCCACTCCATTAGCAGAGCTATTCCTGCCTGAAACCCAGAGAGTTTGTAATTCTATGGGCTGGACAGAGTGGAGCACCACCAGTAACTAGTGCTGTCTGCAAGGGTTTCCCTAAGGCACAATTTCCACATCCATTGGACGTGGAAAGAACAATGCTCCTCTGCTATGACTTGGTTTCTTTCAAAATTGAGTTTAGTACAACCACACGGAAAGATCCTGTGATTTGATCACAGATGTTCAACAAGGGCAAAGTTATTCACAAGGTTTCAGTTGTGAATGGTTTTTCGGCTCCATTGACCAGCAGGTTAGACGTAAGGAAGAAGTTCTTTACTGTAAGGGTGGTGAGGCACTGGAATGGGTTGCCCAAGGAAATTGTGAATGCTCCATCCCTGGCGGTGTTCAAGGCCAGGCTGGACAGAGCCTTGGGTGACATGGTTTAGTGTGAGGTGTCCCTGCCCATGGCAGGGGGGTTGGAACTGGATAATCTTAAGGTCCTTTCCAACCCTCACTATTCTATGATTCTATGTCTCGCTTTACACTGTAGTGCTCTGTATTAATAGCTGATGCTGAGTTTCCTAAAGGATGGTACCTGTGTAGCAATCAGGGAGTGATTTTTTCTGGACAAATGGCTCTCCTTTTCTCTGACTTCTGATCTGCTGCCTGTTGTAAGTTCACTATGCAACACGCACTGTGGGAGCTTTATGTCCTAAATAGAGAGGACATGTCCAGTCCAGTAAAATAATGTTTTTATAACGATTGCTTCAATACTGGTTGAGCAATCTCTTTGCAAAATCTTGTTATTTGTGATTCTTATCCTACAACTTGATATGCATAATAGCTTGAAGGTGCTGGTGATGGAATTTTTCCAGCTCTTTGTTGTGCCAGCAATGACTTGTCCATGTTTCACAGCCACAGACTAATGTGGAAATTACTACAGCAAAACAAACACTAAGTCTGGTGTTCTGTGGGATACCACGCAGGTGTCAATCCATGATGCAATCTCACATGCAAAACATGTATTTCTCATTCAGCATATGATTTCTTCGACATCAGATAGTCTCTTAAAAAATAAACTTCATCTATTACCCATACCAATGTGTTGGTTCTGCGGCTGTACCTTGCACATGCTTTTCCAGGCATGGACTAGTGCATAACCTTGCTTTTCTTCCAGCTGATGATAAATCTGTAGACTTCAGCTGCCACAGCAGATTTGTTGGTCGTGAACTAGAGGTCTTCTATAGTGTGTGCAATGAAAGCACAACCACCTGCGCAAAGAAGTTCACATATAACCTTCTCGTTCGGTGTTGTGGAGGCCTTCAATCTGCTCAGGTTAAAGAGCTTGCCAGATGTTCAAAATTTAATAAATATTCCTGGCATCATGTCTCTAGTGGCATCATCAATCATTACTACAAAGAACAGGCCAAAGAACAGCCTGTGCCAAAATATACCTTTGCTTGACTCCTTTTGCTATTACAAATGGATCCAACAGAGTGCCAGCCACAGCCTCTATCCAGCACACCATTGTGCAGATGACGGATAATTTCACAAACTTTTCTGGACATCCAGGAGTTTGGAAAGATTGCCAACAGTTTTCACTGAGCTGGAAGTCTAATAGCATCAAAAGCATTGGTAAGGTCAATGAAGACTTGTTACATGGGTGTGTGGTATCCTCTGTGCATTTTTTATTGGGAAGCTGGGGAGAAAACAGCTAATATCACATCCTAGCACCCTCTTAGATAATGTGCATCACCTTAATATCTGTAATACTCTGATCATATCCAGTTAGCACTTTGTCCTTTTCCTGAAATCAGAATTGCTACAGAAACATCTTTATTTGTATACCAGAGTGCTGAAAGATATAGGTGCATTTGAAATTCATAGCCTAAGGGCATATAATTTTGGCATGTGAGGAGGATGATATGAATCTATTCTCAGAAGAATGAAGGTTCCCAAATTCTTACACATTCTTTTGAAACTTCCAGTTTTAAGCATGATTTCTGTATGCTCCTAAATTGAAATTTTCTATGTTAAAAAAAGGGCTGAATTCAACTGTAAGGAAGTTCAAAGAGAACAACCAAGTGAGGCCTCACTGAGGTACACTTTGCTTTTTTACAGAGAACTTAGGATCCTTGGTTTTCCAGAGCACACAGTCACTATTAACAAGGCCTTACAGTATTTGACATCTTAATTCCCTGTACTTTTTCCTCCTCAATTTGATAATCTCCCTTCTATTGAGATCATTATATGGACTATTTTTACCTTCTTAAGAACTCTTGTCCCCGCTTTCGATGCAAGTATGTAACTGAAACACAATCAACAAGAATTATGTTTAACAAATACAAAAAGAGAAAGGAAATTGCCTTATACTGCTCCACTACAAAGAATATCCAACACAAGTATCAGTTTAGTGGAAGCAGAGGTGAAAAGAGCACTTTAACCAGCTCAGAATCTGACACTCTCTTCATTTGTGGCCTATTCTCAGCTTCGGTCAAGAATTATTTAAATAGGAGCAAAAAGAAACCTGAATTACTTATGTGCTTGACTGCTTTTACCTAACATTGCTCTGCATTAGCAAGTATCCACCGGAGTTAAAAAGCTAACATTTAAGTTACCCTTTTAGCTACTGTGCAAGATTTAATTGGGGGTGCTGAAAGATTGCCTGTGGAGCTGAACTCTTTCCAACATCAAGTAAATATTCCAATCTCTTAGTTATTTAGATGCATTTGAAGAACATAAAGGCAAGCTATGTAATAAAGAAAGAGAGAAGCTCTTGTTTTGCAATGGAGAGTGGACTGGCGCATGTCTGAAGTTCTAACTGTTGGTGGATTTTTTCCTTCTTATTTATGCTTATGTTAGCTTATTTTAATAGGTTCATGTATCCATTCATTTTGCACAAAGTAGAATTCATATTTGGTCATTACTGGTTGCAGGGACAATGCGTCCGCATAGACAAAAACTCACCAAAAGCTCTGTTATTCCAATGGGCAATGATGTACTCTGCATACAGCTGCAGGATAATCTGTTGACAGGATTTGACTTCCTTGGATACCAGCCAGCTTGCTAACATCTCTGAGTAAGAGCTGACTTGTTGATCAAGGGTTAAATAGTGTTTGGAAGACTTTGGTGAGGGCAGCAGGGCTCTGGAAACAGAGGGAGTTTACATACCTTTGTACGAGCAGGGCCACGGGGGCAGGGGATGTAGCACACAGCCAAAAAGGCTCCTCATTCTCCCTACTTTAGTTGGTATGAAAAAGGAAGAGTTGTCAGCCCTTTGACAGCCCTTAGGTTGTATTGCACCCCATGGGATACAAATATTTGGCAAGACCTTGCATTCTTGCAAATGCAGGCTCCCACTTGCAGCTGCCACTCACGCAGAGCCTACTCGTAGCATCTTCTGCAGTGTGTGCTCTTGGAGCACAGACTTTAGAGACAGAAGGATCCACTGAGTATCCAGTGTAACCTCTTCTACAGCTTAAGCCAGTGATTTTGCGCAAAAATTCTTGTATCAAATGGTGTAGTTTTGGGCTTTACCAGAGCATCACTTTCAGAAATGTGTTCAGTGCTGATTTAAGGGGTGGTGAACACTTCACGTCCCTTGGTAATCTATTCCAGTATTATTATCCGTATTCAACTAAAGATCAGTCTGGCCCATATAATGCTGCAGCTTTGAAGAGGGCAGATTTTAGCCAATTGTAACTTGAGCTTATACGTCTTGCCATATGTGCCCGGCAGAATCTCAGATGGTTGCACAAGATAGATACCAGGTTTCTGTACACTAATCGGATCTCTGAAATTCCACAGGTCCAAGTATCATGTTGACTGAGAAATACAGACCCTCTAAACTGATACTCCTATTGGATATTCTTTGTAATGAAACTATATAATGCAATTTCCTGTTTCTTATTATATTTCTTAAACATCATTATTGCTGAGCATCGAGGTTGTTACATGCTTGTATCAAAAGTAGGGGCAAGATTTCTTCGGAAGCTTAAAGTGTTTTCTCTTTTAGTGTTTTAATTAAAAATTAGACATACTTTAAGGAAATGTAAATGAGAGCTTTGGGATCCTTTGGCACACAACACGCAGCGAATTAGCACTGTAAGTGGGACAGACCTATTGCTTAAGATGCAGAGACTCGTTAGAACATAGCACTGCAGGACGTAATGTGTGAAGCAATCTCACCTTTACATGGGAATGGACCAGAGCCAAAATTACAAAACTTGCCTGTCTAACACTAGAAACTGATATCCATTTTTACATAAGTGGCCTGATTATAAGATGTGTTAAAAGACAGGTGACTGAAAGCACAGTCTCTTGAAAAACAGAGCATGAATCCGGTGCAATAGTCCTTCCTTTCCATTCTCTTTACTCCCCATAATCACCTTTCAAACACAGAATCAGCTACCTTAAAACTTACTCCACAGGACAAACTACAGCAGCAAATCCCAAACTTCTTGCCTGGTGGTCAAAACTAATTGTTACACTTGCCATGTGGCTGTCAGAGAGAGAAGGATTCAGGGAGAAGGAAGAGAAAACAGGAAGGACATGGAGAAATATTAGCAAGACTTCCTTTAAAAGCGAAGTTCACAAAAGCTAACCACTGCTTTGAGGAAAGCTGCTGAGAACTTTGGTGAACCAGACTGTATGAGACTACAGATGTTATTATGTTTGCAGCCTCCTTGCTGTGCGTTCTTCCACAGAAGTGCTCACACCCGCTGTGCATGGCCAAATAACATGAATTAAAAATGCTGCACAGCGACAAAGTTTGGTTTCAGATGAAAATACAGCAAACTGGTTGGTTTTTAATATCTCGGAATCTGCAGTGGCCCCAGTCTCCACATCAAACTCAAACAGGGGAAGTTCAGGTTGGACATTAGGCAGAAGCTCTTCCCTGTGAGGGTGCTGAGGCGCTGGCCCAGCGTGCCCAGAGAAGCTGTGGCTGCCCCATCCGTGGCAGTGTTCAAGGCCAGGTTGGACACAGGGGCTTGGAGCAAGCTGCTCTAGTGGAAGGTGTCCCTGCTCGTGGCAGGGATTGGAACTGGATGATCTTAAGGTGCCTTCCAAACCAAACCATTCCCTGATTCTAAGGTACACCTGAAACCTAGCTATCACTCTTAAGGCTAAGATTGATAAAATCCAGGCCCAATGTTGGAGGAGTAAACATCTTAGGGCCATAATTTGTCCCCACTAACCCTCAACCCACAGTGCCTATGCCTTATATATAAAGCACATGCCACAAGCCCACGTTTGCCATGACAGCCATGAAATCCCAAGTCATTTTGCTGGAGCCATTATCCTTAGGGATAATAAAATTCTGTAAGACAACAAACATAGGAGGTACCAATGCCAGGTCAGAAAATAACTGGTTTATTGGTAGCTGTATATTAGTTTTAGGACAGGGCAAGCAGCAACTAGTGCCCTAAATTATGTCTTGGAGACACATGGAGTGAGACAAGTGGAACGGACAATAAATGCCAAGTGCTGCAGGCAAGGTTTATGGGGCCAACAGTGGTTTAACATTTGGGCAAATGTCTGAGACATGCTAATTTTCTGCTTCTCCCTCTGACTGAAATGACTGATGAGTTGTACCCAGCCCAGCTCAAATTTAAAATATCAGGTATCGAATCCTTCCAGAGCCCTGTTTGTGATCAATGCTGCAGGTAAATATGGTCACGAAAAAATGCCAAGTAAGGCTGAGTAACAGGGAAATACAAGGAAATTGCAAACTGCTCACAGACATTCTGTCAAGTAAATTAATTGCTCAGTTCTACTTTATTAGAAGACCTTTATGGTTGTGGGCAAGGCTGCCTCACTAAAATCCTTTGATCAGTCTTAATACTGGAAGCCCTCTTTTGTGAGGCTAACTTAATACTGTTGTATTCATACAGCCTAAGCTGAGTAGGTGCTAAGTGCTTTGCCAGCAGAGTTGTTGCAGAGGGTGGAGGAGAGATCATTCTATTTATTCAATTTTATTCCATTCAATAGGCTGGACTTCTTTGTTTACATGATAAATATCTTTGCTGTCATTTTCCCCTCTCTCAGTTTTATGTATTATACATGTCCTGCCATTTTCTCTTTCTGTTTCTCTTTATCAGCAATTGAAGTCCTTTCCAAAAAGCTGATCTTAAATCTTTTCTGCTTCAAAATTAGCCGCTGCCTAAGCAATCACACGTGCAGGTCAAAGTTTAAAGGCTGACCCTGCATCCAGAGAATTCAATACTTCAAGTCCATTGGAGACCAAAGAGAAAGAAACACAGATCCAAGACTGTAACTTGCCTTTTCAAATTTATCCACTGCAATAGAAACTAGTCTGCACGCTGAAACACTAAAACAGAAAATAAGGTAAACCTTGATCTTGCCACAAGACACCATCCAATCCCAGCAGGCACAGAAAGCAGCCAAAGCCTTCAAGTGAAATCCTGGACCTGGTAAATTCAATTTAAAGGCAGGATTTCACCAAGTGATTTCTCTTTTATTGATTTCTTATCACTTCAAAATTGAATTGGAAGGATACTCCAGGAAAAAAAACAACAGAAAGAGCAAAGCAGGGAAGGAAACCACATGTTTCTTTCCTCCAGAATGCCAGCAAAAGCTTGTAATCAGGAGAATTCAAGGGTCAGTCCTGCAGCTTTGCTTTAATTGTGCTCCTCTTCAGATAAGCATCTCTTATGGGTGGAAATTGCCTTGCACTCCCTGCATGTATAATGTCCAGAGGAGTTCAGGGAAGGGCTTGCAGTCTTAATGGAGGAAGAAAACATGTAGAAGTTGATTTTTATCCACATCACAAACTTTCTCTGTGCCTCCATGACTTGGATATACCAGCAGAAAGTGAATCGGTAATTAAAAAAGAGCAGCATGAATATTTTACCCAGTGCAGAACCGATATAACTCATGTATCTCAAACAGGGAGGTTGCACCTTTGTTCAGATGAAATCTGAACTATTCTTTGTTATGCTCAGAAATGCAATGAAATGAAGCACAACTGGGGGGTGAAGAGGGGCAGTGTCTAACCAAGGGGATTGCTGAGCTCATATAAACGATGTGAGCGCTTCAAGTGCTCCTTTCTCTGGAGTCACAGTGACATTCCTGGCTTGTTTTAATTTTATCTTACTGGATTTGCTATTTTCCCTTCCTTACACTGGCCCTAATCAATGCTGCAGGTCAAGTTGAAAGAATGGACAGCCCTAGAGCCACGTACATTTAAACCACTTTGATGCAAATATTGATCCGAAGAGCACAGACATGTGGAGGTGCTGCTTTTTTTAATGGACAAGATTCCTTCTCCCTCCCCTTCAAGGTTTGCGCTCTGTGAGATAAAACAGAACTGTCTGCCCCAAAGCAGGAATGAATACATGAATTAACAGATCCAAAGATAGACCAGCCTCAACGATAAATTCTGTTAAATCCAGAAAGCAAGATGCCATCTGCATGCAGTGCAAGTGCATTCTATGGCCTTGCCTCTCTTCAGCATTTCCATCCCTTCCTTCACACTCTCTAGCGAGGGTGCTTTGGCAGACAACATATACAGTGGTGGAAGAGTAGTAGTGCTTCTTGTCAGCATGAATGGTGCTGCTGACACAATGTCCACCACGGCCTGATGCTTAATTCCCATGTACACAAGCCTATCAAAGCATTTTATTAGAAAGCCACCGTCCACGGCTTATATTTAGAAACAGAGAGCGAGTCCAAGCTGCAATCCAAAGACGAGATCAAGGGAAGGAAAGAATTCTAAGGACTGCTTTGAAATTCAACACTAAAAAGATCTGACATTCTTCTATCTGTAGGCATTTTTAGGCTGGACTGAAAATAAAAAGAGAACCTGTTTGTACAGAGAAAGCTTGCCTGGCCCTGCGCCAGGACAGGAAGTCTATCAAAGCTGGGCAGTGTTTGAAAGCAACAGAATACTACAACCAGAAAAAGAGAAAAGGGGGGTGAGGGTAGAGAGAAACAAGAAGGAAAGGACTTACTCCTACATGGACTTTAATGCTGGTTTTCAGCCGGCTGGATGCTTTGCTGGTGGCTGCACCACTCCCTGTTTACTCAGCTTGTCCTCCATGTGCATGGCCTTACTTCAGGCGTTCCACAAGCGCAGCAGCACTGCTTGTGAGGAGGACATGGACACAAGCTGCTGTATTTACATACAAACATTAGGATGAATCAATCTATTTTCCCTGGCAGTGTTCAAGGCCAGGTTGGACGGGGCTTGGAGCAAGCTGCTGTAGTGGAAGGTGTCTCTTCCTGTGGCAGGGGGCCTGGAACTGGATGATCTTAAGGTCCTTTCCAGTCCAAACCATTCTCTTAATTTCTAAGCAAAACTACCTGATCACCAGGGGATAAATCAAACAGCATATGTGGAATAGTCTCCCTGTGGGTTTATCAAGGGAGGTAAGTGCCCAAACTTAGCTCCAATGGGTCAGAGGTGTGTTTATTTTGTGGTGGGGAGCCATTCACTAGACATATTCACAACACATAATTATAACAACACCCAGAATGTTGTCTTCCAGCCTTTGACCTTGGAAGAACATTAATTCTTAACAGACATCATCTGTTTGGGTTTTTTAAACTTCTTTAATTTCTTTTTTCCCCCCTTTTTTTGGGGGGGTTGGAATTTCTGTCTCTAACATATTCAAGCTCCAAATGGTGCTGTCATCTCGAGCTACAAGTTAGAAAGTTATTACTTTTAATATGCCACTACCTTAGGCCTCTACTGTTATGTAAAAGAAAAATAACCTTGTGTGACAGTTTAACATTGATCGATGTGCCTGCCAAATGCAAAGAGATAAATAAGCAGGTGATGAATAAACAGCACTTCAAGTAAAGACATTACGCTGCATGCATAAAGCGACGCCAGGCACCTAGGAGCGGTGGGTGGCCGGAGGTTGGCCATTTCATGCCCACTCACTAAAGCAGACTTAATCGCTTCCAATATTTTCTGTTAAAAAGCACGCTTAATGAGCCAATTTCACAAGCCCACAGAAACTGATTATTATCTCCGAGTTCCAACTGAGTTGGTTGTTTTCCAAGAGCCGGTTTTGCCTTGACGGGATAAAAACCTTTTAGAAAAAAAAAAAAAGGAAAGAAAAAAAAAGAAAAAAAATGGAAAAGGGGAAAAAAAAAAAAATAAATCACGAGAAGGGAAGGAAGCGGGAGGGATGCCGCGGATACAAAGCGGTCGGGGTGGTGGCACTAGATGGCAGCCTTGCTCCGCCGGCTGGCTGAGGGAGAGCGGAGCCGGTCCCTGTGGTGCCGGTCCCTGCGGCCCAGGTCCCCGAATCCCAGGTCTCTGCGGCTCCCGGTCCCTGTAGCCCGGGTCCCTCCATCCCGGGTGCCTGTGACCCCGGTCCCTGCAGCCCCAGGCCGTCCATCCGGGGTCCCTGCTGTCCCGGTCCCGGCAGCAGCGGTTCCCTCACTCTGCCGTCCCCATGGACTTCCCCTGCGGGATCTGGTGGGACTGGGGGTCTTGCAGCCCTTTTTGTTAGGAAAGTGGCTTGAAAGTCTAACTTGGCTTTGCCTTCCTGCAAATCGTTTCTTCTCCAACAGGAAAAGCAGGGCTAGTTGCCCTGTCCAGGCCTGGGCAACTCGAGCAGCCTCCTTGATGCGCTTGTAAATCCCTATGAGTTCTTTTGGGGCAGCAGAGATTTCACCGCAGAACCAGTTCAGGTCCTGAGGGGATCTGCCTCTTGCAGGATTGGGGCAATCTTCATTTCCAAATTCCATAGAATCATTGAATCAACTGGATTGGCAGATCACCCTTTCCAGGAAAAAATTGTTCCTAACCTCCAGTCTAAACCTCCCCTTGTGAAGCTTGAGGCCGTTTCCTCTTGTTTTGTTACTTGAGAGAAGATACCAGCCACCTTCTCTCTCCATGGTGACTTGGGTTTTAATCACACCCCTATTTCCTAAATGTTCATCGTATTCCTGATCAGAATGTGTTCAGTGTGCACATGTACAATGCAACTACTGAGTTTCTCAGTTGTATTTTAAATACAATATTTTAATAAATAAATATTTAATAAATAAAATATTGTATTTTAAATACAATATTTTAAATAACTCCTGAGACTCAATGACATGAATTTACCCTGAGAAATACAACTTCTGCCGCACACCATTAGCCAGGCTGCTGGACAGGATGGACACAAAGCCTGGTCCAGCACAACAGCCTTTGCTTCAACCCATGCAGCAGGTTCTATATCTGCTCTGGAAGGTGTCTGGGCTTGAGAGCATCGCATCCTCCAAATGCTCCATTCTCCCTTTCCTTGCATCTGTGATCTAAATGGTAACTTTTCACCATCAGCTTCCACCACTGCCTTCTCATTTTTAAAATGTTTAAAATGTGCTTGTCTGTTCCATTTGAAGCTCAGTTTTCCCTGCGAAGAAGTAGTCTTACCAGTTCTTTAGTTAACTGATTAGTAATTGAAGGCCTAGTTTGGAAATTGTACAAGTTTCCTATGAATATTCATAAAAATAATTAACTTGGCTTCTGATTTAGAACCCAACAACAGTTCACTTCAATTCCTGCCTTTTTTTTTTTGATAGATGAGTTAATTATACACCAAGGTCTAGTTGCTGAGGCTTCTTTCCTAAGTGGTGATTGACTAACTGCTGCTGGTGACAATAATCCTGCTTTGGGGAGGGGTTTTTGAGTGTTTCACTTTGGGTTGGGGTTTTTTTGGTGTGTGTGTGGCTTTCACAACATTTCTCTGCAGCTGGAGGGTGGCACAGGGACATGGGTGCCCTGATCCAAAGTCCCTTCCCTGGGCTGGATCTGCTCCAGTGTTTTCTTCCCCAAAAGCAGGAATGCCCTTTGGGTATTTTCTCATCTGGTTGATGAGGAAATGAACATGATCCGGCTTCAGTGTGTGCTCGCAGCCCAGAAAGCCAACTGTATCCTGGGCTGCATCAAAGGGAGCGTGACCAGCAGGTCGAAGTTGATGATCCTGCTCCTCTGCTCTGCTCTCATGAGACCTCACTTGGAGCATTGTGTGCAGTTCTGGTGTCCTCAGCATAAAAAGGACATGGAACTGTTGGAACAAGTC
>WYDI02004713.1:0-26421 GCA_009867235.2 Psittacus erithacus
CTGCTGCTACCACCAATAATAATAATGATAGGGGAAATAACAAGGGAAGAGAATACAACCGCTCACCACCCACCAACTGATACCCAGCCCGACCCGAGCAGTGATTTAGTCCTTCCGGGTAACTGCCCCCAGTTTATATACTGGGCATGACGTGCTGTGGTAGGGAATACCTCTTTGGCTAGTTTGGGTCAGGGGTCCTGTCTCTGCTTCCTCCTGGCTTCCCCTCCTCCCTGGGCAAAGCATGAAACTCAGAAGTCCTTGGTCAGAGTAAACATTACTGAGCAGGAACTAAAAACATCGGTGTTATCAGCGCTGTTCCCAGGCTGAAAGTGAAAAACACAGCACTGCACCAACTACTAAGACTGAGAAAAATGACTGCTACTGCTGAACCCAGGACAAACCTTTATCTCCTTGTGCATGCTTTTACTAACATTTTTATTTTCCTTTGGTTTCAGACAAGGCTTTATGTGCCCATGTAAGGGAACCATCAGTTGATTCCAACCGTCTCTCCTTAACCACACTGTACATTGTGTTTTCCAAATGCTCTGCGGTAGTATAAAGTCATAGCAGGCCAACAGAGGGGAAGGATGAGTAAGAGCCTAGTGTGATCTGTGCAACATGGTCAGCCCCATATCTGACCTGAGATAGGACCAGAGTTCTCCTGACATCCCTTTCCAGTCATCTATATGCCGTAATTTAAATTGTTTACATTTTCTTTTGTCTCAGTACCAGTCAGTGATTAGGTGCTTGTGTTAATCAGCAAGGAATACATTAAAGTAAAAATTCCTGAAGTTACAATGGTTTTGCCCACAACAGTGGTGTCAGTCCAAGGCTCTGTATCAGGACCTGCATATGGAGAAATTCTGTGCTGGTATCTACCTTTGAAATGCTCACTGAGCCTTTTATTTTGAGATCTAAAAAGTTTGTGCATTTGAAACAAAGGTAACGTAACAGATAATGCATTAGGATAGGATTCCTTTTGTAGTATCTTCTATAGATGATGTTAAAATCCCACAGGAAGTAACCTTATCTGAAAATTTTAGTAGAATTTATTCCTAAATTTCAATTAATAGTACTTCTATAACTTTGGTTATTGGTATTCAGGTGAGTGCACTGAGTGTGCCATCCTTAATTAAATTAGTATCTGATAGAAGTCTTGAGAAGTGGTTCTTAAATTGGACTTGCATTGTGTATTAATGATGATTTTGCTCTCAACTGTTCTCATAATGCTTGTGATGAAACGATCATTCCTCCAGGCCAGATGGTGCCTTTTGTCAGGTAAACTAAAATACTATGTGTACTATATGGGAATAGTTATGCAAATAATTAATTTGTCACTTCTTTGGCCAAGCTAAGAAAAGCAAATGAAAAATCCATCTACCAAAGCTCTGCCCAAAACTTTGAAAATGGTTTGTGGAGCTGCTGGATTAGATTCAAATCCTTTTGCTCTTGTTGATTTGTACCTTATTGTCAGGTCTTCTGTGGCTTCAGTGGCATCATTTGTGGAGCAGAATGACATTCCAAAGTCCAGGAAGAGTGAGAGTAAAACGTAAAATGGTGTAAAATGGAGTAAAATGGTGGAACATTGGTATTGGCCAACCTTATGGCAGCCAGCAGTGGTTTCAGCTTTTGTTTGTTTATTTGGAGAGCAATGTAGTATCAGTGTGCCTTCCTTCTCCCTTGCTAGTAAACACCTCAGCAGCTCACAGCATGAGAGCCTTTGACTGGAAACATTTTTAAAAGCAAATACAGGGAGACAGATTTGCTTTCCAAGAATGATATGCACAGTGCTGGCGCAGAGCAACAGATACTTCTGCATGGTGGGACTTCTCTGCAGGTTATTTGATCCTGCAGATGTATTACTATGTCTCTGTAAGATGAATCTCCAGATAAGGCAAATGATACATTACGATTTACTTTCCATCTCATCCTTCTGGAAGCCTTGAGTACTATAATTTATTAGCAGCATTTTGAGGAAGAAACTGGGAGGCTAATGAAGAAAAATATGATAGAAGTTTAAATTCTTCCATCCCTACAAAGATTTAAAAAAACTCCTTCCACCAAGGCAATTAGCTTGTGATTGCCTAAGTTGTTGTTTTAACCTTTGAAATTCTGAAGAACTTTGTTCTATTAATCACTAATCTATTAGATTATTAATCATTAATCTATTAATCAGTTGTCTTTCAGGGCAACTGAGTATGGCTTTTGCAAGTGGTCAGAAAATAGGTTAATTTTTGTAATCGTAGGTTTTTATCAATGTTATGGTGGCGTTAGAACATGAGCCAAACTTGTTTGGAGATAGTTGTTCTAGTACATTTTCCTTGCATTTATATTCAAACCACCTCCTTCACTTTCTCACATTTGCTGTGCAAATACTGTACCCATGGTGCTAAACATAATGGAGGAAAGGTGTTTCATTTCACTGCTGTAACAGAAAACTTTCTTAGAAGTCTGAGGGGATGAACTTTTGAGGGACTTAGTTTCTTCATTAAACTGCAAGTTAATCGTGCATCACAGTGCTTTGTTAGGGGCATTACCTTGCCATTTTGTTTCCTACACATTATTTCTAGTAAGACTTCCTAGAGAGGTACCTCTCTCCTAATTTCCACCCCTAAAGGGTAGGAATAAGATCTTTACACACTCTGTGGATACAAAGAACAAAAGCAGTGCTTTGAGGCTAGCACCTGTATAACAAAGTTGAGTTGTGTTAACTCTCCCATGTTTTCAGGGTAAAATACAGCATGGGTGTGGCATGGGAGAGGGGTGGACAAGTGATCTCAGCCATTGTAAGATGAGTCTTTTAACCTTTTGAATAAATTTCTGTCCCCAAGACTGAGAAGAAAGTAGCATAAAACAATCAAGTTCTGAATTTGAGGAAGCTTGAAATAACTGCTCATGGAAAATAGGGCTCTTGTCCAAGATGCTGGTGTACATTCTGAAATGACATTTTGTTGTGATTTAACCTCAGTCAGCACCTGATACCACACAGCTGCTCACTCACTTCCACCCCGTAGTAGGATAGAGAGGAGAATCTGAAAAAAGGTAAATCCCATGGTCTGAGATAAGAACAGTTTAATAATTGAAATAAAATATCATATAATAATAATACAATTTTATTGAAAAGGGAGACACGAAAAGGGGAAGAATAAAACCCAAGTAAAAAACAAGTGATGCCCAATACAATTGCTTACCACCTGCTGACTGATACCCAGCCTATCCCCAGATGGTGATGAGTGGTGCCTGGCCATCTACCCCCTAGTTTATACGCTGAGTGTGACTTGCTGTGGATGGAATACCCATTTGGCTAGTTTGGGTCAGGTGTCCTGTCTGTGCTCCCTTCTGGCTTCTTCACTCACAGAGCATGAGAGACTAAAAAGTCCTTGATCAGGGTATGTGCTACTTACCAATAAGCAAAACATTGGTGTGTTACCAGCATTGTTCTCAGACTAAAGCGAAAACAAAGCACCATACCAGCTTCTAGGAAGAAAATTGATTCTATCCTAGCTGAAACCAGCACACATTTGTTACCTGAAGGTCTGATATACAACCACCTCTTAGTGGAAAAACCTGCTTAACTGAGAGTAGCTTGATAACTGCCTGTGCCAGAGATCAGCACAAGATGGTATGTTTCATGAGCTCCACTTCTCTTTTTACATCTAATGAATAATGTAAGCAGTGTGTTTTATTGCTGCTTACTTTTCAATGAATGGCAGAATGATGTGTGACCTGAATAAATGTTTAAGTATATTAATGTCTGTGAAATTTTCCCTATGCTGTAAAATGCATCTAAGAATATGTTAGGCAATTCAGAAAGGTAAAAGCAGTGAACTGGAATTGTCCCAGATTATATAATAGAAAACAGATTCGTAGTTTACTCAGCCTCTTCTTTAATGTAAAGGCTAAACAAGTTTCTGATGAATAATGACATCTTAGTATGTTTTAAATTGCAGCTGACTTTGTTAAATGTCAGCTAGGCCATATAAAACAATACTGAAATTGGTAAAATATCATGTGCAGTTATGTATGGTGATCTGGATAGGCAGGATTAAAGGAAGCTGCAATGGGAATAGGTTTTACTTGGCAGACCATAAATTTACTCATTTAATGCCAAGAGAAGGATGGGGAATGGGCACTTTACGAAACAGGAAACTGAGGATAAAACTATCTCACGTAATTGTGGAAGCAGAGTAATGGCATCTCTCTTACCCATTCAAACCCTTAACTATGAATTTTGTTCAAGATGGGATATTTCTTACAGTGATTCAATCCATGCTAAGCCTAAAGCCTTGTTTGTCTTAGACTCAGTGAGCTTTGGTGCTGGTACTTTTTTGGCTTTGACAATTCCACCACAAGAATTGTTTGCCTCTGTGTTTTATAGGTTGTACAACACTTCTGATCAATTGACCTAAAAGCTGTGGCTGTGGGTCTCTTTTATCTCCAAATGGTTGATGCATCATCTTCCAGAGCCCTCTTTCCCCATTCTCATTCTTCATACAGGAAGGCAGAAAGTGAAAGATGACTATACTAAACATTTTTCCTATATTGTTTTACGTGATTATTTTTCCAGTGTATCACATTCAGTTTGTTGAAAACCCTGCTTTTTTGAATACTACTCAAAATAGCACAACTGCTTTGGTCTAAAGGGATTCTTTGCCTCCTTCTTTGCAATTCTTAATGTTGTTTTTACTCGTCGTCTTTGTGCCCATTTTTGGATGGATTTTATGGGTTTGAGATGCACAGTGAAAGCACAGCTGCTGATTTGTTCTGGCAATTTGGGTGGAAATTGCCAGGTACGGAGCACTCCCAGAAATTTTAATGGAAAGTTTCAGCTGGACTGTCTCAAGGGTGTGCTTATTTTGGTTCAAGTGGTTCAGTAATTTCTCATAATTCCTGAAGCTGTTGGCCTGTCAATTCAAAACCTTGTCTATCTCATGTTAGTATTTCTATTAATAAATACTAAAACAAATTGACCATTTCTAAAGTACATTAAGATTATTTACAATTGATGGTATCTTTTAGAAGCAGGAAAATCAAGTTGAGATTTGTTTTGTTATTGTGCTAAATTTCAGTTTGTGGTTTTGTCTCCTAGCTCATTAGAAGGAAAAAACCGTAGCTTGGTAGTAACCCTAAGGAAGAGATCCAGTGAGCTGTCTTCTGCCGTTGTTCTCAATTAACATTGGTCTCAGTGTGAAACTGAGAATTGTCACATTGTCTGTCTAGAACACCAACAGGCAGTGTGTGAAGCCCTATCTGCTCAGGATGGCCAGAAATCATTCTATCGCTCGATAGTTAGGTCGGAAGACTGAATTATCCCACAACAAACTATATTTCATTTTCTGTTTTTTGAAGGAACACTTGTGCTATGAAGTGTGTTGTTCAGCCTGTTTACACTGGGTGTCCAAGTCTGACCGCATTATATCATTATGGATGCAGGAGGTAATTCGGAGTTGATATGTGGATTATCATCTCTTCTAACCAAGGCTTTAGGGCAGAAGGTATCTGCCATTTTAGGGATGCAGAGCAAATGTACAGTGTGCCTGATATTCAAGAACATCTGCTAGTGACCAGCAGTCATAGTCACTCCTAGTCATTGAGGACACACGCGCAGCAGAGTGCACAGCGCTTCTTACTCTAGCATGGATGCGTATTAGTGGTGGCAGCATGTTTTAAGCATTTAGCAACCAAATAAACAGGATTTTTCCTAAAGTTTTACAGTTTAGAGTTTGTCACAACTGCATAATTCTAAGGCTCTATAAAGCATAATGAGTTATTTTAACATTTGCAGTGTTTTCTGTATGTCATACCTCTTAAAAGTATATGCATGATGATATGTATGCAATTATTTGCAAATTTTGCTGCCTTTTGCTTATTTACGGAAAAAGGCACCCAACTCTGGAGTGAGATCCAGAATGCTGTGTATGCATGCCATAGATTGCACAGGGCAGGGGAAATCTGCAAAGGGGTTTCAGAACAAGCAACACTGAAAACAACGTAATCTGGGGTTAAGTTATGGGCAGACTGGACAGTATATTAGTCCATTTCCACATCTATGGAAAGTATTTCTGTCCTTGTGACATGCTTAATTCAGAACCCTCTCTGGAAAGCAGATAAAGATCGTCTTGAGCATGGCATAAGCACTGAGACAGCAAGGGCAGCTGTCACAGTACAACTCAAAGAACAATCCCCTGAAAAAGGCATTACTGCATTGAGTGGCTTGTGCCTCTGTAGCAAATGCTGCACCAAAGTTAGAAACCTGTGGTCAAAGTCATCCAGCGTTTCATTAAACTCATCTGTTGAATTTCTTGAGTGAAATCTTGATGCCACTGAAATCAGTAGCAAAACTTCCACTGACTTTTTACTCGAAGCAGGATTTTCTCTCATTTGTGGTAAGTACAGGGAAACTGTAACTACAAAGGCCAACATTTTCAAAGCTACCGAAAGGATTTAAAGTGCCCTGAAAACATGAATTGTGGGTGTTTGTTTCCCTTGGGCAGCTCTTGCAGCCTGAATTCTATGCTAATGGAAAACTATGATGAAATACTAAAGACCCTCAGAGTCAGGACACATGAAGTTCACTGTATGTGGATTGCTGAACTGACCGTTCATCAAGGGCCAGCCCTTGTCTGTCAATGCTCATAGGTGCAATTCCAGGGCATGAGGTTTGCAGCGTGCCTGAGATTTTCATTGTGAAAAGAAAATTTGAGTTCCATAATTACCAGACATAGACCAAAACATGTAAAGGAGAAATACACACAGATACACTTGGGGTTGCCGACGCTGAGTCAGGCTGCCGAGGAACAGAATTGAATAAGAGTACAAATAAACTATAGAATAATGAAGTTCTTTTTTCACAAATGAATGCTTTTTGATCTTTCCAATAGAAAGCCAGGAACATTCTTAATTAATGAAGTAACAGATTAGAACCATGACAACCTACTTAAACACTGGTCATGTTAACATGCTGGTAGTAACTGCTGAAAATAGCTTTTTTTTCCCCTCTTCCTACATTGTAATCCATACATTGGTGTTACAGGGCAACACTTCTTTTGAAGCAACGCAATTTTGTTTAAACATTTGGTGGATATTTAGTTCTTTAGGACTGAGTTCATCTGCAAACTGTAAGAAGTCTATTTATTTGCTTGAGATTATAGAGTGCCTTAATGCCCTGTTTGTTCTTTAGATTGATAGGGCAGGATCTTAGTTTCACCAGTTCACAAAAAATTACTTCTATCATAACAGAAATCAGCAAGGGACTCCAAGAGAGGAGTGTGGCATATGTGTCTGTTCCCTCATTAGAAGGTTCATAAAAATGTTCTTGTCTTACTACAACAGAGAAAAGCCAAAATTTGAATGTTTTGTGAATGATCTAAATCAGTCCTTTTTTCTGAGCTGCTCTCAGGGATGTCAGTGTTGTTTGATAAGGTTTTTTTCGAACAGAGATGTTTCTTGTTAAGGAAAGAGAAGTGGAATATTCCCTACAGTCCCTGAGAGAGTTAGCCTTTTTGCACAAATGTTTCATGCTTGGATATTTGAAACAAGTGTTACTGAAACTCTAAAATACCTACAACTTTTCTTTCTTGAACAGCAGTGACCATCACGATCAATATGGTCCAGTATCATTCATTGTCCCGATCCCGAGCAGTGTCTTCCAGCTTGAGTTTAACTAGGACATCATTTTCCTATTGTGGTCTGGTTGTCTCATCTGTCACAAGGGTACGGTATTTTGTTATTCATTCATTTGCTGAATCAGATGCTGATTTTGTGTTTCTTCCTCTTCCCTCTCCACTCCCGGTTTCAAAAACTGAACAAAGCTAATAATTTCAGCTCCCAAACTTCCAAGAGAATAAAATTAAGAGAGTTCTGTAACTGGGAAAATTTGTTAAAAAGCCACTTCTCCCATTTATGCCGGAGGATCTTTGTGGTCTTTGAGTTTCAGACCCCAAAGCATACATTTCAGAAAGACTGCCTGATCCTTACATATTGCTCTGCAATGCAGAAAAGTAATGGTAACTGTACAGTCTTGCATTCTTCCGCTGGTTCATTCAGATCAAGAAGTTAAGCCCTATGTGCCTGTAAATCTCATCCATGTCTTTGTATAAGGGGACACTTTACTGTTCCCTACTTACATACCTAGAAAAAAAAATGAGAAATAACCCTATTTGAAGCACCTAAATGAAAGAAAATGGTTTATATTTTTGTGTGCTTGAATTGCATTTTGTGGGTTTTATATATTATTGTGCTAGTAGTACAGTTCTTTTCATTAAGGAATATGCATTACCAAGAAACAGAAGCTCTCTTAGAGGTCATGTTGTTCCCTGGCTAACTGAAGTAGATATTCTCGCAGACACTACACAACGCTAAACATTTGTGTCAATATCCCCCATATACAGCAAATTCATAGGCCTGATCCAGTGAAAATAGGTATGAGTTAGGCCTTTAAATACTGATGGTTCTGTGTGCACAAAATGAATGTAATAACAATCTAAACAAAGACATTTCCTAGAAGATTTTTGTTGGAATCTGGATGTTGTGTTAAATGGGACTAGTTAGAATTACAAAAGCTGATAAAACTGTGAAATCTGAAGTATTCTCGCTAACAAACCTTGTACTTACTGACTTTTTTCACATCTTAATTTTCTGCCAGCCTGGCAGAGTGTGGTAGATCAACTTTAATCACTGGAATATCCCACAGTTTGTATCCTTTCAATCTGTAATACAAAGAGAGAATAACTACATTCTATGTATCTTAAAAATAGGTTAAAAAAAACAAACCAAGCCCAATTAATGTGGAGGCCAGCTACTGAACAGGGACACAGAAGCACTGCCAATGCTTCCCCTGATTTTTGGACTTGTTATTGTTTTCCTCTTTGTTTTCAGGTATTGATAATCTAAGACCTGCAATTAAGACAGCAAAGGGAAGGAGAGTAGTTAAATTAACATAACCAGAGTCACTGAATGGAGCCACCTGAAAATCCACAACTGCCAGAAAACTTCCTGCTACCAGAGGGAAACAATCAACAGTCAGTTTCTGGCTGATGTTCTGGGGTTTAGGTAAGTGAATATTTTATTGAGTCATGCTTGTGAGTCTGGGTCGATGAACTTGATAAAAGCTATGTGCCCTGTGCAGGTGGGAGAACTCAACGGATGCAGCGAAAGGTAAATGCTCCTGTTCAATTAACAAAAGTCATGATGGTTTTAAAATACCAAGGCCTATCCCCACTTTGGCAATTAATTCTTAACAGTGGCATTATTGATAATAAACTGATTTTGGTAGCAAAATGATGATGTGATCAGGAGAAGGGAATTTCTGTCATGCAGGCTGTCTTAACAGTGAGGAGTGGGGGTTATCTAGAACTTTTACTGGAAGACTAGTATTACACTTAAAGGTGTGATATCAGGTCTGTGCATTGTTAATATGTAATCTATAGAGGTTTTATGTTAATTTTCCACATTAGGCAGTTTGTTGCATAGTGAACTACACAATGCACGATGGCATGGCACATTCTCAGAAGATTCATGAGAACATCCATTTGCTCTGACAGCAGTTGTGTTTCTCTACAAGAAAAACTCTCCGCTTTTCTTAAATACATCCAGCAAACTGCATGGCTTTTATTTTTCTGACAAATTAATTATGTAGCTTCCCTTTTCACGCTGTCATCACTAACATTATGCTGTCCAGGGATGAACCTCAAGCTGGCCCAGCTGTGCTGGGTGGGCCCAGGCAAGCCATGCCAGGAGTCAGGTTGTCCTTCTGCGTTCTTCCCCAAGCCAGGGCAATTCTGCTCCACACCAGAGCTCCAGCTCTTCTGGTTTCTGAGGTGTTTTCTGGGGTGTGTGGCATGTCCATTAAACTTACATGGCAGATCTGCTTGTGTGGAGATGGCAAAACAGTCCTCTTTATAGATTAGGGAACATTCTGTTTCACATCACAGAAGGCCACCAAAACTGCAGTTGTACTTCATTTGGTATCCAGTGTGTGCTCTCGAGACGTACAAAGGCAGCATTTCAAAGCCAAGGAAACAATGCTGTACCCTTATTATCTGTATCTTGTTCAAGTTTTTGGTAATACGTTCTTGGATCTAGAAGCAGGTCATAGGTAATATACTCTCATATCCATACTTGGATAGAAGACCTACCTGTGATTCTATATATGTAATGTTAATCACAGCATGATGTAATTTCTTTAATGTGCTTACAACACTCTAGAGAGATTAAATTATTATGATTTTGTTATTATGGGGTTTTTTTCTGCCTAACTTCCTGTCCAATACTGTTTAACTTTTTGCTAGTCTGTCAAAGAAACATCCTCAAGGGAAGGTGGCACATTTTTTGAAGCCAGCTGTATTCAAGAAACAAAACAAAACAACCCACTCTGAGTTTTTAAACTGATTTAAAGATGAGTTTGGGAGGAATTTGGGTCTTTGTTTCTTTTGTAACTGTAATGAACTTCTGTTGAATGCATGTTCCATTATTTTCTTCAACAGCATTTGCTATGCTACAATAACTCAAAAAGAATATTTAGACCTGCATGTGTAAGTGTTTTCTTGATTGTTATATTGTCTCTCTAACGCATTGTTTAAAGTAGCCTATGGTTCGGTCGCTTTCTGCCTATTAATTATCTCTGGTGATGTTTATTATTGGATACATTGCTCCAAATGGAGATAGGTGTTCAAGGAAATTTGGTGATTTTCTCACCAAAACCCATTTCCTACATACTGAATTCTGATACCCTGAACAGAAAGATTGGGTTTATATTTTGTTATAATGTTTTAATTACAAGTGACTCTATAAAATATTTTGGATATTTAGGAGAAATAATGCTTTGAAAATTATTTATAACTTTGCAGAACTGCTTCAGTAAGCAGACAGGTTGTTTTGTTTGACCGTCCAGCAGAGGCATTAGATTACTTATCATCAGCTTTTATTCGGCTAGGTTTTTGACTTTGAGGGGTGAAGCTGCTGTCAACAAGGGCATTCTTCTGCAAAGCACAGTGGAGAGTTCACTTCCTATGCACAACATTTTAACGTAACATGTTATCTGATATTTCCAAGACTCTAGTTATCAACAACACACTGCACGTTTCCCACTGTCTTCCGTGACAAGTAATAATTTTTGAGAGGCCTTCTCAAATAATGAGTTAGGTCCCCTCAAACTGTATAACAAGGTGGTCATGCTGGCTATGCCAGATGTGACCTTAGACTTGGGAGAAGCCCATTTGTTTATGAAACATACTATCCCTACAGGGCTTTGCACTTGAGCATATCACCATAATATATTTTTTAAACTTGTCTGCAGATTTGCTGGAGATGGAATTGATTGGAATCTCACTTCTGTCTTTAAGTCCAGCAATTCTGCTTTGTCATTACATACGGCCTTCCAGAAATTAATTAGTTAATTATTTTTGCTAGTCAGCAGTCTTGAATTGCATCAGCAAGGTTTTATGGAACACATTTATCACTCTTTTGAAGATTTCTGGAGGTACATAATCTGAATGAAAAATAAATAAAATAGCCCAACTTTGGTCAGCATGCATATCTGAAACACTGTTAAGGAATCAAAGCCCTGTCTATATTTGCTCTTTAAGATCTTGTTATTCTTTTAAGGTCAAATGTTCTCAAATACCTGTGCTAGTAAAAGCTTACTACTGAGGCTGAAGTTTTATATTAATTACAGTACGAGTGGTATTGAGAAACATGAACTTAAGTAATTGGAAAACTTGTGAAACAACTTTAACATTGTTTTAAAATTAAATTGTAAACAAATGCTGTTTCTAACAGTTTATTTTACACATATAGAGAAATAATAATAAAAAATGTGTATCGGGAGAAATTCTGTATAGGAAAACATTGTTTGCTTCATGGATGTAGAATTAGTGGAGAATTGTATTAAATCTGTGATTTCTTTTTTTTTTTTACAAATATATTTGAGATTTGGAGGAGGTTTCAGAAATACTATTTCTTCATAAACTATTAGTCCCTTTTCTTAGGAATGAGGATTTTATTCCTCATTTTCTTTGCTTTTTTATCTCTTCCCCAAATACATGCCCATTTATTATTGCTTCATCAATCAGTGAATGGGAAATTACCTGAATAAATAGGTCAGGATTTTGCTTTAAGATCAAAACAGAAAATAAAAAAAAAATTGGAACAATTAATGAAAGAAAACCCCATCAATGGCTGTTGAAGCATAGACATCTCCTCTCAGCCAGGAGGGCCCTCAGCTTACTAGTTTTTGAAGTCCAGCAGAGGTTTGTAGGGGATAGGTTTGTGCCTCCATCTTTTAATCTTTCCTGGGCAATTGCTGTTGGCTGCTGCTAGAGGGAATATGCTTGACTGAACTTGGTTCTGCTTGGTGCAGGTGAGTCATATATCTGTCTTAATGTCAGCTGGTTCATAAGATTTCTGAGATACCAGATCTGGAACAACACTGTTAATCTAATCAAGATGTTAGTCTTTTTTTGTGGACAGTATTATGCTTCCTCCGCACCTCCTGCTTTCTGCTCTGTCTTTCCAGTGCCATCTGCATTATTGCTCGTTGCTGAATAAGGAAGTAGGAAAGTAAAGGTAAAATCACTTAATTAGTGTTGTATTTATTGTTTTATTGCATGTCAGAGTGTGTTAACAAGGTGTTTTGGTTTGCAGAATTTATACACAGGGATAAGAAAACAGTAAAACTGGGAAAATTCTGTTGAGCAGAATCTTTTGATGAGTTTTCAGTTTCTCTGGTTTTTTGTGTGTGTGTATGAGTTTGGGTTTTTTGTTACTTTTGAGGTTTTTTTGTTTGTTTTGTTTTATTTTTCCTTGTTTTTTTGTTTTGAGGTTTTTTTTGGAAGTGAGTTTTTCCTGAATATACTCTCTAGTGAATTTGGACAGCGGCTGCAGTGACAGCAGGGATATGAGCAGGGAGCAGGGCTAGTTAACCAGAATCTACAGGCAGCCATTGAACAGCAAATGTTCTTTTCATTATTTCTGCTGTCTCTCTTCTCAGCTTTTACTCACTGTAGTTAATGGGAGATATATCTGAAACACACAAGGGAAATAAAAAGGACTGTGATAGAAATATCAGACAATTCTAGATAATAATAGGACACTGAAGATACAGCAGTGTGTTTGATTCATTGTGGTGTCTTGTAGTAACAAAGAAACAAAATACTGCTCTTGAGGGTTTTTTCTATCTCAATTTAAAACTTGAATGAAAGCTAATGGGCAGCAAGAAAGTTCTGCTATCTGCAATGTTATCCCCATATTTTAACATCCTAGATGATGGAATTAGGAACCTAACTGCATAATTCTCTGCTTGTGGTGTTACTGATACTTAGACTTTTGGTAATTAAAATTTAATCAATAATTTATAATTAATATGATTTGTAATTAATTGTAATAATATAGAGTTATAGGAAATATTTTAATGAAAAATATACTCATACAGTAACCAGATGCTGTTATGAAATTCCCTGTATAACCCTGTACCAGGACCGAAAGGATAGGTCAGAATCATTTAATAGAAACATGTAGTGCAAGTTGATTTTGTGAACTGAGTACAAGTTGATTTTTTAAAGAGATTTATGATGCTTACTTAAGAACTAAAACAATGCAAGTAGTTATCAAGGTCCAGATTAAAGCAAATGAAGAGAATCGACTGTGATGGTCTATGGGTACCTGCCAGGAACCGTGAACTTACGCGAAAGGTAATTCCGGCAGGGGGAGATCGCAACCACCGACTCAAAGACCACCTACCCATATTACACCCCAGACTCATTTCTAGATTATTCTAACTTTTATTGCGCAGAATCGGAAATGGGAGGAGAATATGATAATGATTTCCAGGAAATAATATGTTTATGTATGATTACCTAATGAATTTGTATGTATAACCCTATATAAGAAACTTGATCTCAGCGCAAGGTGTGCGTGCTAGGAGGAGCTATCCCCCGTGCACCCGGCGCCATAATAAAGAAGTTTCTGCTTATCTACATCCCCTTGGTATTGGTAAGTTTCTTATTCCGGATTTTCGGTAACAGTGGTACCACTTTGGCCTTTATAAACATTTTAATTTTGTAAAGAAATGGTTCTCTCTTATTTCTGTTTTCAGTGATAGAAGCGTTCCCTTTTTCTTTTTCTTTTCTTTTTTTGGGTGTTTGTTTTTTTTTTTCTTTTTAAATACTGTAAAATGCTCCTAGATGTGCTCTCCCCCATCACCACACCCCAAATCTCTTATTAACAATTACTGATGTTTGGTATATGCAAGGAATTCAGACAGAGATGTGATTTACATGCCAGCTCATGGGCTCCTGTAAATGACCACACTTGCAAGTGGTTAAATTGGCAATGAGTGGGAGTGTTTCTGTCAGCAAGATCCTGGTTACGGATGTGGCAGTTGAGGCGGAAAAAGGTTGAAAGAGGCAAGATAACCAACAGGTTAATAGTCAACAAGTACTTTACTGTCTGGTTTTATTTGCCTGTTATCTGCTAATACCACTATTTATTTTTAAGCATATAACACAGGACTTTTCCTACCTTCACTTTAACACCTTGTTAAGTTTGCCTTTTGTCCTCGTTACTGGCAAGCTAAGGAAACATCCATCACCTCCTTTGTGTCAAGTGATGAGGTAATACATAATTAAAGCAGAACTCAGTACATTTGAATTATGTATTTTAAGATTTCCAATAGAATATTTTCTGTAAATTAAGTTCTGCTATCTCTAAACTGTTTTCGTTTGTCCTTGCATCTGAAATCGATGCAGGAACTAAGGAATTTTTATTTACCTGAAACTGCTAGGGAAACTTTAAAAAAAAAAAAAGTTGGTAATTTGCATTAAATATTTAAATTGAATTTTTTTTAGGACTAAAACATAAACCTGTATTCTAAAACTATAATAGGCATCTCTTAAAGATAATGACCAAAAGTTATTTTCCACAGCCCTGACTTTTTCTTATATGCTTTTGACTAGAAGAAGTTCTGAGACAATGCCCACCTTTGCACTGGGAGGAAACATTGGGGTCCAAGTCCCAGGACTGCAATGTACTTCTGCATGACTTGCTGCCAAGTCGCATAGTGGCTTAGATGCTGTTAGAGTATTGCTCTCACCAGCATTCAGCTGCAAGTGCTCAAAATCAAGCAAAACCAGTGAAATTTGCAGGGTATGTGCTGTCTTCTGCGGTAGAGCCAAGTCCAGACATGAGCTCCAGCCCTGATTCTGCCTCATGCTTGAAACTGTGGTAGATCAACCTTTTTGTTTTCTTAAGCTATCTTGGTGGAGATATTTGAAGAAAGCAGGCTGTGTTGTTAAGCTCACACAAGCTGTGTTCTCGCATAAGCCATGGCCTCGTACATTAAATTAGGAGAGTTTGCCTTCTCCATGGCTTTTTGGCTGGTTTTTGTTCAAATTTGGATTTTTCCCTTCTGTATCTAGAAGAGCAACTTCTCAGTCGAAGTGCCAGTATAGTATCTTTGCTACTAAACCTAAATTAGACCAATCTTCTATTGAAGCAGGTAAATGTATGGCTGTGGGTTCTGTATTTTTAATTGCACAAAATGTCCCAAAACATTAAAGTGTCATTGTGGAACCAGCTTTCAAAGCATTGTTTCTGCTGCTGCTGAATTATTACTACTAAGAAAATCAATACTGGCATATGATTTTCCAGCATGTAGGTGTCTGGCTGATCCACTGCTTATATAACGACATAGGTCTAAACTAAAGTCAGTAATAGCAAGAAATGTCAGCCAATGTATTTCAGGACAACAACAAAAAAAATTAGATTCCTTTGAAGTTTGGGGGCAACATGCCACATGTACACTTACAAGGATTCAGGGGATTTTCTTCCTTTTCTCCCATTTCCCAGAATGCTGCTGTGAGTGAATAAAAATGCCTTGCTCTGTTTATATATGTTGTGGTTTCAGCCAAGCCATAAATCAGAAAACCACATAGCCTGCTCGCTCACTTCTTCCCTTCCTTCCCCCAGCTCCCAGAGGGATGGGGAGGAGAATGGAAAGAATGTAACTCCTACGGGTTGAGATAAGAACAGTCCAGTAACTAAGGTGTAACGCAAACCACTACTGCTACCACCAATAATAACAGTGATAAGGGAAATAACAAGGGAAGAGAATACAACCGCTCACCACCCACCGACAAACAGTGAACTAGCCCTTCTGGGTAACTCCCAGTTTACATCCTGGGCATGATGTGCTGTGGTATGGACTACCACTTTGGCTAGTTTGGGTCAGGTGTCCTGTTTCTGTTTCCTCCCGGCTTTCCCTCCTGCCTAGCAGAGCATGAGTCTCAGAAAATCCTTGGTCAGACTAAACATTTGAGCAGTAACTAAAAACATCGATGTTATCAGCTCTGTTCCCAGACCGAAAGTCAAAAACACAGCACTGCAGCAGCTACTAAGAAGGAGAAAAAATGACTGCTGCAGCTGAACCCACGACAATATGTTGTATAACTCCTTGCCTTAAAGAACTTGCCCCCTGTTGCATTCACTAAAATCCCCAAACCCTAACTGATAGCTGAGGACCACTAAAAGAAGCAATAATGCAGCGTGAAGATATTTGTCCTGGGTCTCAAGACTGTTGTTTATGTTAGAGGGGACATCAGATAAGATATTTGTAGGAAGGACTCAGAGCACCTTGTTTCCTCCTTTCTTTTTTCCTTTGAGATGATTTTGCTTGTGCAGCCTCTGCAATAGGAGAAGGGATTGTCTCCTTGCCCTGGAGTCCTGCCCCTCACATTAAAGACTGAAATGTGGGAGTGTGCTGGGGGCTTATCCAAACTCCTTCAGTTTTAGTCCACTTCAGGACTCTATATAAGTGAGCCTCTAGTTTGAGCAGGAAAGGTGCTGGGGACATAAAAGAACTCTGCCAAATGGCAGGGGCTGAAGGCAGCAGGGAAAGCTGGAAAGGGTCTGGGAGAGAAGGGAACAATCTAGACTGAAACTGAGCCTACCAGTCAAGCCTGCCTCAAGCATATTGCTGAAGCAAGCAATAAGGAGGTCACTGTTAGCATTATTGTTAGACAAGGGCTGGTTACCAGGCTTCTGGGGTTGGTGAAGTCATTTGGGGATGTTTCATAGCAGTGGGACTGTATGTGAAGGAATATTAAGCTGTTATCAGACACTTTTTCTGTCTGCTAGCTCTTTCTGCTGCAAAGGTATTGCTATGGAGATAAGCAAGGGAGTATCCTAGAGCAATAGTCACAGGAACTCCTCTTTCTATTAGGCTTTCTATAGCCCCAAAAGAATAAAAACAGCTTTATGAATGGGGAAGAATCTGTTCAGTTAGTGTATTCATCTTGTGACTGGAGTCACCCAGAATGAAGGTAAAAATTATCAAATGTTTTAAAGGTGGTTATAATTTCAGTGATGTGCCCTGCTCAATACTGTAAATAATGCTAGTACAGTTATTTTACTACTGTGACAGTTAGTAATGTTTACGCTTAGCATGCTGGGTGAAAAGAGGAGAGTACTGCAATGCAGTCTTGCAGCTGATCTTTTTGCTCAGATTATTCTGTGTAAAAAAGAGCTCTTTTTGTGAAATTATGATGATAAGAATGTTGATGAGAAGTTGATTAAGCTATGGCACATGATAGCTCCTAATTAGATAACTCAGGCAGAAACCGAAAACCCAAGAATTTTTATTGCAGCAATAAATGCTTATCATTCAACCAACAGTAACCAGCAAAAACTCCCAAACTGGAGAAGAAAAGATTAGTTTGCACTTTAAAGGATTCAGAATGTGTCAGTCAACATAAAAAAGGTAAATACATGGTAGCAGAAATCTGAACACTTGCTAAGGAAGCAGTGTAAGTGGGCACATTCTGCAATTATATGTTGATGGTGCAGGCTACATATACTGTAAAGTGGCCTGTAGACTATGAAAATATTTAATTTCTAATTTAATGTATTATAATTTGTTGGTGGTGAGCTAAATTTGATGTCCATAAGACTCCTGGTGATAGGCCTTCTTGTTATCCAGTGACTCTTGAACAGCTTTTAAAACATATTTCAGAACATTTGCAGAGTGCAGATGCAAAGTTTTCAATCATGGCTTTCAGCTGGGGAATTAGAGGAAGCTGGAAAAAATACAACTTAGAAATGGTCAGAAGAATAATTCTGAATAATGAATTAATTTTTTTAATATGTTAAAAATAACAGTCTGTAAATAGAGCAAAATATGAAAATTGTCCTAGAAAACACATTATTTCTGATTGATCTGGCCTCTGAGAGAAGATTTTGGCAGTACCAGCCAAATGATACTCTGCTGGCACAGTTCCAACAGGCGAATCCAATGTTAGCTGAAAAGAAAATCCTGGAAGCTTCTGGCTGGGCCCTGGTTGCATGTAATTGCCCTGATGAGCCTCACCTGGGTCCCTGCCTGCCCCTGCCTCAGAGGTCAGGAGACCCATGTAAGTGTGGGCAGCTCTCTCTGTCCTATTCAACCTGACCTGCCTGGTGGTTCAGTTAGCTCCATGCTGTCATGTATGCTAGGATATAAGGTAAAGGGAAGGCTTAAAAGGGGATTTTGTTTTTTCTCTTTGTATTTTTGGTTGTGTTTTTTTTTTTTCCTCATGCTGGTAGGATCATTGTGGAATGGCAATAGACAGATATTCTTGTTGGGAGAGAAAAGCTGGTATGGAAATAAAGCAAACTCTCTGTTTAAGCAAGTGAGTTGTATAAATCCTGACTAAGGCTGCTGCTTCTAGCCTTGTGACTATTGCTTAATTGCAGGGATTTCTGTTTGTTCTGCTCCAGGGTGCAGTACAACTCTGTTGAGACATTCTGGTTTCTTGTACCTCCTGTGGGGGGTCAGTTGGGGAAACCATTTCTCTTGGGATGTTTGGCACCATGTGCCATCTGTCTCATGTTGAAATAGTCTTATAGCTAAGTTAACTTGGAGTGCCTGGTGGTGTGCTTTGAGGACTGTCTGCCCCCAGGGGCTGGGAGCAAGAGTTTGAATTGTTCATTGCCACATCAGCTGGGGTTATCTCTAATATGCTGCCACTTTTACTGGGGGAAGGAAAAATTTGGGTATTGTTTTGTGAGACAGAAATCCTGTATGTTCCTTGACTCTAGTGACTTAAACTGGCTGAGGACTTTCAAAAGCAAACAGGCTGGCATGGAAGTCTGTAGTGGAAAGTCTGTCTTTTATGTGACTTTTATCTGCTCCTTTGTCTGTTGGCTTTTTTTTCTTTTTCCTCTGAGACTGATTAAAGAATATTGGACTACTTTTTATTCTGTGACTGAGATTTTGCATGCATTTCAGCTGGTTATTTCTATACAATTTATTCATAAAATAACACTATGGGCATGCCTGGGTTTCTGAAATGTCATTGTCCAAACCAGTAGTTCATTTAGGATGGGAATGCTGTGCTTATATACTTAAGAACTATGCTACTGTAAATAATAAGAACTAAATTTGGTTGTTTTTATTGTTTTATGCAGAGCAGTGAACAAACATTAAAGAAATAAGTAGCAGCAGGATAAGAAGAAAGGAAGGACTGAATGTAGAGGAGATTGCTTTAATTAAAATCTGTGAGAGCCTGTGATTTCTTTGATGTTTTAAATTGCATTGAGCTGCAATGTAATTTAATTCTGAAGACATTTGAGTAGTCTGTTCGTGAGTATTGACTGATTATCTTTTGCTTCATATACAAAATTGGAATAACCATTTACCTTACTGTTGGAAAACTGAGTTCTATGGCATAGCTTCTGCTTTTAAAACACATTTTCAATCAGTAATCAAGACAACATCAGTTACTGTGAATAAATGGAATAAAACTCTAATGGCTGCAGAAGGTTAATAGAAGTGCAGTTAAATCTTGCACCAGAAATAAGTCTTTCATGAGCTATTACTGCACATCAGGAAAGTGTTCAGCAGCCCCAAATTAACTCTGAATTTCCTTGCTCATTTGATTTGGATTTTTCTTGCTGCTTTGCACCTAGGTAAGTATGTGTAGTACTTCCGAAATCCAGTTGTGTTGACATAGTTTTGATTCCCCTTGACTGATTTCAGGGAATCTTGTTTTGCTTGGTTCTTTTCATTATCATCTCTGATGTCTCATCCTATCGGAAAACTCACTGCTCATCCTTCTGTAAGTGGGTTATACCAGCTTGGCCTGAATTTGCAAATGATGTTTGGACTTCTGCTTTTGTCAGCTAAAACATTAGCTGTCACATGTTTGTTATCACTGAGTCCCCATGATCTTCTGCTAAGGAATCTCAGGACTGGGTTATTCCAAGTAGCTGGTAGTGATGGAGGTATCCTTTAGGAGGAAGGGGGGATCACCCAAGTGACAACAAGGAGCACTGAAGAGTGTGCCTGAGCCACCTGATTTCAGCCCTTCTGCCCACTGCATGGTCTTACCGTAGATGGATGCAACCTCTTCCTCCTGTGGTGGGAGTTTCCTGGGACGTGTGGCTTGTCAAACTGTGCTGGGAAAGCGTGCCACACTTCTGGGGCATAGATCAAAGTATTTACATTAATGTGCAATTTTACATATGCACACATGCATAAGGGAGCAAACTAGGTCAGTAAAAACATAGGAATATAGCTTTTGAGAAAAATTATTTCAACATAGCTAATTTGCCATCTTTATAACTGAAATTTGGAGCTCTGAAACATTTTTATGTAGAAAGTAATGACTGTTCTTTCACTTTCAAGACTTATCAGAATTAATAATTGTCCTGGGAAATTCTGTTTCTTGAATAGGAAAAAATGTTGTAAGAGCAAGCTTGTTTTCAGGCTGTTAATCATTCAGATCAGGTACTGCAGCATTACAGCTACTGGTTCTTGTTATTTGTGGGCCAGCTGTATGTTTTTCTGTCTGAATTAGACTTACCTTCTTCAAAGTTAATCATAGAATGGTTTGTGTCTGAAGAGACCTTTAAAGGTCACTTAGTCCAAGCGTGCTGCAATGGGATCTTCACCCAGATCATATTGCTCAGAGCCTCATTCAGCCTTGCCCTAAATGTTTCTAGGGATGTGGGGTATCTACCACCTCTCCGGGCAACATGTTCCAGTGTTTCCTCACCTTCTTTGAAATAAAGTTCTTCCTTATATCTAGTCTAAATCTATACCGTTTGGCTTAAAACCATTCCCTCTTGTCCTGTCACGATATGCTCTTGTTAAAAGCCCCTCTCCAGATTTCTTGTAGTCCCCTTTAGGTACTGGAAGCTGCTCTAAGGTCTCCCCAGAGCCTTCTCTTCTCCAGGCTGAACAACCCCAGCTCTCTCAGCCGTTCCTCATAGGAGAGGTGCTCCAGGCCTCTCACCATTTTGTGGCCCTCTTCTAGACCTGCTCCAACAGGTCCATGTCTTTACCCTGCTGAGGGCTCAAGAGCTGGATGCAGTACTCCAAGTGGGCTCTCACCAGAGAGGAGTAGAGGGGAAGAATCTCCTCCCTTGATCTGCTGGTCACACTCCTTTTCATGCAGCACATCAAGCCCATCAAACACTTGGCCTTCTGGGCTGCGAGCATACATTGCCAGGTCATGTCCAGCTTTTCATCACTAGCATTCCCAAGTCTGGGCGTAGCAGCAGGGCTGCTCTCAATCCCTTTGTTCCCCAGCCTGTATTGGTACCATGGGTTGCCCTGACCTGGGTTCAGGACCTTGCATTTGGCCTTGTTGAACTTCATGAGATTCACATGGACGCACTTCTTGAGTTTGTCCAGGGCCCTTTGGATTGCATCCTGTCCTTCAGGCATTGTCAACTGCGCTACTCAGTTTGGCTGTCTGCAAACTTGCTGAGGGTGCACTTGATCTCACCATTGACACTGCTGATGAAGATACTGTACAGTACTTGTCCCAGCAAGGCCCCTGAGAGAAACCACTTTTCACTGACCTCCATCTGGAATCAATAAATTGTGACTTTTTCCGATTTGTACCTCTTAAATATTCGCTTTTTTTTTTATTTTTTCTTTTTTTGTCCCCTTTCACACTATTTAATTTTCTTTGATGCTGAGATTTCCCATTATTTACATGTTTGCTCAGCTGCATTATGGTTGTTAGCCCTTTACTGCATGTTTTGTAGATTATCTACCACAGCTATTTTGTTCAGATAAAATTTTTATAGCTGGAGCTGTTGCTCAATAAATATGGTTCTTATGTTATTTCATGGGATTCCAAATTAATTGGATCTGCAATCTAACTTCTCCAATGTTTAAAATTCTTATTGGGCAATGTCTTAGGGACTTTCCTGTTTATTTGGAGCTAATTAGGCCCGTGAATTAATTGCAAGTGTGAATTCTGGCATGTTCAGAATATTGTTGTATACTCTAGAAATGAAAATGCCAGAAAAACACTTAGTATTTTGAACATATTGATCTTAACGGATGATTCCCAATCTATAAAAGTGTAAGAGGAAATTGTTTTAAGCCTTAAAAAAGCCACCATGCAATATCCAGCTGTGGTAATAATTTTGGAAGCTTTCAACATTTATCATTTTACTATACGCAACAGCTTGAGCTGATGCGAAGTGTGTTTAGTTTCATGAAGCTGCTGTGCTTGGAAAGTCTTAGAAATTTTTTGTTCTGCTCACAAGAAAAATAGATCCAATGCATACATTTTCTCCTAAGTTGTTTCTTATGAGATTCAATAACAACAAATGATGCTGAAGGTGCTTATAGAAGGATTAATCTGTAGCAGTTCTGTAAAAACTGAAGCACCTTAATTTTCTTGTTTTCTTTTTGATAGAGACAGTTGCTATATATCGTGGGATTTTTGCAAGGAGCATCTGTAGTGTTACTCCATCAGACATCTAATGAATCCTGACCTTTGATCCATGAGATGAATGTTAAAGTGCAATGGTCACATGGAAAAGGATCCTGGAAAGATCTTTTAATCTATTCCTGACCTTCAAATTGATTTTTTTGGTTGAAATAGGTTAAAAAAAATCATGGCAATAGATTGCTTGGGTGTTGTGTTCATGCAACTGCACCTCTTGTTGCTCCAAGTAAGCAGCTCAAGGGACTTTGACATAAAAGGGGAGGGTTCCTGGCAGTTTCTGTAGAAAGGGGAGTGGGTCCAGCATGAGGAGACGGTCTTTTCTGACAGGTGTACTTTATGTAGATGTAGAAATTGTATTCTGAAGAAACTTGGAACTCGTTACTGTGCTGTGTTAATGTGAATTAGGGTAAGATGAGCATCACAGGAAAATAAATCCATGCACATTCTGACCTCTGAAGGAAGTCTTTGGATTAGTTTTTAACATAAGTGTATGCTGGGGAGAGAAGAGGGGTGAGTAAGAAGTGTTATGCAAGGCCAACATGACAATCTGGGCAGTGACTGCCACATGATGTAGGTCAGGAGAGAGGCACATGTGACCTGTCACGATGTGCAACAGGGCTGGGTCTTCCATGCCAAGGAGGAGGGGTATGGATATGGCAGGATAGGGCACATGAGCAGCCCCATCTTCACCTTTTGGGAGCCTTAGTTTCTAGCTGACTTTCCAGAATTGCAGTGGCTTGTGCCATGCTTGTGTCTCTCCTGGCATTTCTCACAGGTTTATTTTTAAAAGTGATAACAGAGCTTGTTCAGGTGATACCCTGCTGTACCGCCATCAGTCACTGTCTTAAGTACCTTGTAGTCACTGATCTGTCCATCCAGTTTCTCTCTGTCAGCTCCATGACTCCCCCACGCTTTCTGTTTCCAGGATAAAATCTATCTGGAAGAAAGAATCAATCATTTACCCCGTATTTATGATCCTGCTGCTGTCCCTTTACAGCTCTTCACTGTCACCAGCAGAAACTACAGGTAGTCAAGCTTGCATCAGTTGTTTCTCCTACAACTCCTCTCCTTCTCTGCCTTGAAACATTGCCCATCTGCCCTTTCGAGTGGCGAGCAAAGGCATCCTTCAGCTTCTTTCTGCTAGTACCTTTGTGATTCCCAATGTTCAGGGCCTCTGGTTTTCTCTTTAACAGACTCCCTAAGTACCTTCTCACTGCTCTGCAGTACTGATGTTTTATGACTGTACTTTTGCTTCCTAAGGCAGCATTGTGGTACTGGCAACTCTGCTTTTACTCAGGCTTTTTAAGGCACCCGGGCAGACTCTGCATGGGGTCCTCTCAAGCTGTGTAGCTACACTCCATGGTGTTCAACCTTGCTACCTGCCTACTCCTTTACTCTGTTCCTGAGCTTATTCCTGTCCCCTCCGCTACTTCGGTTCCTAATAACTAGAAGTTGTTACTAAAACTGCTGTGATCACAGCTGTTAACTTAAATTTTGCAGGTAGATGGAGCTATTACTTTCATGCATCCAGAAATCATGAGTTGTGCCTTCAGAGCTCTCTCTATGTTTGTTGTTCTTTGATTCATGCTTTTTGGGGTTTTTTTGCTCTCCCTTATTTTAACATAGAATTGACATAATTGTCTATAAATGAGAAGAGACCTAATCCAATACTGAATTGCTTCAAACTTAGGGAAGCAAATAGATGAAAGCTTGTCCATGTCTTTTTAATCTCTATTTAAAGTTTTGCTGATGGCAGAAAGAGGCATTTTTGGGGAGGGGAGAGCCTTAAAAAAATTGATTTTCTTTTTTTTTTTTTTTTTTTTCCCCTGCGGTTCCAATTCCACCAGGTTAAAATTAGTTTCAATCACCTAAGGCTTCTAGTACAGAGATGCTTTAATAAACCCTAGGGCTTTAGATTCTTAAAGAAGCCTGTAATTGTTTGATGTTTGCTTTTTTTCCTCTAACAGTGGCTGCTCAATAAGAACATATACTCGTACTCTAGATGCTTTTAAATTCAGCAGTTTTCCTTTATCTGAACTACTTCAACTTTATTTGTGTATTTTCTGGTTTGCTTTTATGAGTCACAGTATCCAATTCTCTAAAGCATTATCTTGGTCTTTTATCCCTCTGTAAAGTGCTAGGTGATACCTTGTATGCAGGATGTTTTATTAAATTGAATTTATTTGCTTTGCATTATACTGCAGATACTTTAATCTCTGTAAATCTTATCCTAGACAGGTCTGCCCCTCCCTCCTTCCTTCCTATCCCCTTGCTCCCTTATCTTTTTAATCCGTATATCTCTCAGACGAGGATGAAAGGCATTGCTTTTACGCAGCTATTCTAAGTGGAGATCAGACATCCATGTCTTTGTGGTATTTCCCCAGCGAACACACTTGTACCTTTTTGTAGCTTTCATCAGAGATACTTTACAGAGTGGAAAATTCTTGAGTTTAGGTTAGAGATAGTGTTGGAAGCAGCAGCAGCTAAGAGCAAAGTTGTATACATGAAAAGAAATGAGATCTTCCTAAGAAGAATGGTGGGGCCAGAAAAGATCAGCAATTGTTAACATCTATCTTGGAAGAGGCCTTGGAAGAAATGGCCACTGCAGCCTTCCTGTGGCAGGAAGAATCTGAAGGCAGGTGGTTTATTTACCAATAAAACTTCTTCTTCAAAAAGTTAACTTTTAAAACATTTTTTCTTATTATTCTTCCAAAGTGGAACAAGATAGGCCAAATCCTTTTTCAGTCTTCCAGTTTTTAAGCCTTTTCATTTTCAGCAGCATTAAATGTAAGATGCTTTAAAATTTCTTCAGCATTTTCAGGAGCTACTTGAGATTGAAAATGAAAGAAACCCAGCTTGATTCTTGTGCTGAGTTTGTGGGTCTAAAATGTTCTTTATTTGGAAACAGAGCAGTTGTGCTCTGGTTTCCTCTTTAACAGACTTCCTGAGTATGTATCACTGCTCTCTAGTACTGATGTTTTATGACTGTATACTTTTGCTTCCTAGGGCAGCAAATTTATGTAAGTATAAATCGTTAAAAGGGAGACTGCCCTGCCTAATGACAACAGCCTTCAAAGGAAAACAGTGTCTTCCATTATTTTGGAGAAACATTATTTCTCAATCTCTTATTTACAATATGTTGCAATTGCAAAACCCCACCTAATGATCTTTATTTTACAAGTTTTTAGAATAGAACTTGAGGTTTTAAAATAAGAAGTATCACGAGCTAAATAAAAAAGCAGAAAATCAAACTCCATCCAGTCAAACTCCAGTTTACAATAGCCAAAGAAATAAGAAGTAGACATTACAATTATCACTTGAAGAAAAATGACCTGAGGTCTTATTCCAGTACCCTGCAGAAAAGCGCTTAGTAAAGTTCTGCAGAAAATTTCATAGTAAAATGAGTACTTTGGTTTGGTGGGTTTTTTTATAGACCAATTTCCCTTTTGTGGATGAGGGTCTGAGGCATTTGTGTAACAGAGCTGTTTAAAATGTCCATCTACTCTTTTCTCTTAAATTAAGCGGACAATAAGAGGGTGAAAAATATTTTCATATATGTAATTCTGCTAAATATCAACCACCCGATCAAACACTTTGCATTCCCATCTTTTGTGTCCCTTTTTGAAAACAGCTCTTTATTTACTTGTTAAATTTTAAAACCACTTTTGAAATGTGTCATGGGTTCAGCAGTAGCAGTCAT